>SNQJ01S0072269.1:30959-54530 GCA_010110895.2 Picea sitchensis
CTGGCTTCACGATCTTTCCTTTCACAATGTCCAACACTTTATTCTTAGAAAGGATGAGGTCAATCCTTGTCTTCCATGCTCTGAAGTTAGAAGCTCCTTCTAGCTTGTTCTCAGACTTCATAGAGTTTGTCATGGATTGCTTGACTTGGTCAAACCCTAGATTTGACCAGAAATCCAAACTTCACGTCTTGGCCTTCTGAGTGTACCAGGAGATTCCCTGGGCTAGGGCGCATTGATCTATCCAAAGATTAGGTCAATCTCATCACTTAAGGTGCCTCGACAAGAGGTTTAGGGTTTTTGCAACTGCTTCTGCTAGTAACCCTAGCTGCAGTGCTTTTGGAAGCTGCTCCTGCTAGTAACCCTAGTGGCAGTTCCTCAATGAGCTCAATATCTAGCAGCTATGTTTCCTTCCAGCATTTTAGGCTGACTGAAGGGGCGTGGGCCCATAACCTGTTAGAATATAGAAGATGGTGTGCTCATTTTACCATTGACGATACCCTCATCACCCAACCATAGGCCGAAGCCTCCCTCCGAGCACCTTAACCTTGATCTGAGAATTCCTCCAGAAGCAAACCCTAGGCTAGATAGCCAAACAAAGGGCAGTGCATCTCTCCCCAAGGATATTGCAACACAAAATACTGATCAGATAGTCCCAAACCCTAGCCAAGAGATATCCAAACCAAATATTGAAACTTGTTGATGCTGCAGCTGCACCTGCAACCCTTCTCCAAACCTGTGCACCAACTGCAACTGCAGTGCGCACCAACTGGGAAAACTGCAGTCCTGAGATGTAACAAATGAAAACTGGCACCCTGTATTTATAGTAATCCTGCCAGTTTACTAGGGTCGACTTCTCCTTTTGGGTATGTGTTTGTTCAGTATATTATTATTAATTCTGGCCAATTTCTTCTCTTGGAGGCTAATAGCCTAATATAAATTATATTCTTGAGCTGACAAGGCTTATAGGGTTATTAGCCAATTCATTAGGGTTTCTCTTGCTTCCCTGAGTCTTCTATTCTCGTCAGGTTCACATGTAGAGGTAAATACCTCCCGTAGCTACCATAATATTAACAGGTATGGAGATATCCTTCTTTATCTTCAAATCCAACGTTTTCAGCCTGATATCTCCCATGAAGAACGTCATCGTATTTGCCATCACTCTAAACGTTACCTTATCATCAGTGACACTTTGTACTGTCGTGGTATTGACACTATCCTACGATGTTGTTTGACTCATGATGAGTCTGAATGTGTTCTTAATGACTGTCACCTTGGAGCATGTGGAAGTCACCTTTTTGTGATGGCTACAACCCAGAAAATTTTACGTGTCGATTACTTTTGGCCCTCTATATTCAAAGATTGTATTAAGGTTATCAAAAAATGCCCACCCTGCCAATTTTTTCTTAAAAAGGTACGCACCCACCCCACTCTACTACATCATGTTGTCACCATCGACCCCTTTGCAAAATGGGGCATTGATTTTATGTAGTGTAATCCTAGCTCAGCCGGGGGGCACAGTCATATCATCATTGTCATTGATTACTTCATAAAATGGGTTGAGGCTATGCCTACTTTTCTTAATGATGGTTGTACCACATCTCTTTTTATATTCAACCACATCATCACTCGCTTTGGTGTTCCACAATCCATTGTCACCGATCATGGTTCACACTTTCAAAACCAGATGATGAGTGAGTTACATGCCAAGTTGGGTTTTCTCCATGAGAACTCATCCCCTTACTATATCCTTAAGAAAACAGACAAGTTGAAGCTATCAACAAGGTCCTTAAAACCATGATTCAACGCATGGTGGGAGAAAACAAAACATCTTGGCATCTACAACTTTTCTCCACTCTCTGGGCTTACCGCACCTTAGTGAAAACTGCTACTGGATTCACTCTTTTCCAGTTAGTATATGGCATAGAAGCAGTATTACCAATCGAGTGAGAAATTCCTTCATTGAAACTCAAAGTAGAACTCCAGCCTCACACTTTTGTTGAAGAGGAGTGTTTCCTATATCTGACTAGTTTGGATGAAACACATCGTGATGCTGCTCTCATTAACGAGACGTATAAAAAATGAATGAAGAGTCAATATGAAAAATCTGTCCATCCTCGTACTTTTGTAGAAGGAGACCTAGTCCTCGTTTATGACCAAGCTCATGATAAGTTAGGGACATGCAAGTTAGAACCTATATGGCATGGTCCTTACATTTTGAAACATGTACTACATAGAGGTGCCTATGAGCTAGTTGACTACGATGGAATCTCTCTTGGTGAACCCCGGAATGGGATTCACCTTAAAAATTACTATGCATAGAACATATAGCATGTGTGATTTGTACACTATTGTACTTTAGTTTTGGTGTCTTTTTCTCTTACGTGTACGAGTTTTGTCGCACCCGCTTATACTTTGTCTTGTGATTGCGTGCGCAGATGGCATCTTCCTTTCCTATCTTTGTCGAGTTTGCAGATGGTGCTAGTAGACACACCCAGAATATTTCTTCTACAACTTGGGTCATTTACCACTATGATGAGTTAGTGATTTCAAGAGGTGTTTGCCTAGGATCGACAACCAATAACATGGCATAATATCATGTTGTCATTGGACTTTTAACCGAGGCCTCCTCCCTAGGTATATCTCACATAATCATTAACCTGGACTCTCAAATTGTGGTTTGTCATCTTAATTGGGTCTACAACATTCACAATCCTATCCTATTGCATCTCCACCTACGAGTTCATCATCATGAAATAATTTTTGAATTCATGGAATATAGACACATACCAAGAGCACTCAACACAACTTTGGATTCACTAGCAAATTATGTTATGGATCGGTATCTCTCGCATAGATGATTTTTTTATAAAGAAAACAAATCATATAAAACACATCACATGTAAAATAAATGCATCACACAAAGATTATCTACAAACCTCATTGGCTCCACAGAAAACTCAGATATGTATATATACTACGTAATAGAAAAATGTTTGGTTACATCAAAAAATGTACATAGAAGGGAAAATTTTGGGCCCTCATGCCCATGACATCATCATACAGACTACACAAAACATCAGGAGGATCCTAATCCTCCTGCACCACGTTGTGCTCTGAGTAGCACACCATTGCACGAGCTACTCATCTAAGTAAGTGGTTAAGGCTCTCAGGAACCCCCACTGTATGTCTCTATAAATGCACTGGTACATCTCACCTCCTGAGAGGAGGGACACCCATCATAAGACCACAAAGGTTTCTCTCAACCTCCCTGAGACCCCCCACTGCTACCTCACACTCTACAACTATCTGTGCGTCTCTGCGACGCCCTAGTTCCAGCATCTCTTTCAGACGTGTTGCACCTCTGTCTACATGGTGAAACAAGACATCTATTAAAAACCCTCTAGTTACACATAAAAATAATATAAAATTTAAAATAAAAAAACACTTGACAAGGTATTTGGTTTCATACGTGACACATCCCAATCTATTCCATCTGGAAGTACCAGGTCCATGCTACCCCAGAAATCTTCTCCAGCGTATGGAAAGTCTTCAATAACAATCAATTGACGTCTTAACCAAGCAAAGAAGTCAGTTGTGAATTTAAACTCTAAGTAGGTTCCAAAACTTGGAGACAAAATCGTCCAATGTTCCATGCATGTTTCACCCATAGGTCGCACCATCAATGTGATACGTGTCTGCATCTATGGGATTCACTCTAAGAAGAATGGAACCAAGAAGGAACCATAGCCAAACTGTTTCTATTGCCCCATCCTGCATTTTGAAATCCGATCCTTCACGTTTTGAAGGAAAGCTTCGCTCTAGTTAAACAACATTGGCTCCAAGCATTGTAGAGCATAGGCCATTTGGGATCTTGAAGCCAAATGTGCATTGGTGCTACTTGCCAAATTGGTGATGGCAAACAAAATGTCTTGAAGAGGAAAATATATAACCTCTTTGATCACGATTTGGCCTCCAACCAATCGTGATCCCAAGATACAATAATTTTCCACATACTCTTCGATAGGCACTGGAACTACCCGCTATCTAGATAAGATGATAGGGGCCCCTCTCTTCAATAGGATGATCAAAAAATACACATCCTCTAGCTCAATGTTGAGCAATTGTGTCCCAATCTGAAACTCTTGTTCGACGTCATTCCACAACCCAGTCATATAGTCAAGTAAAAGGATTTATCTTTTCATCTTCTGCAATTTAAAATACTTGAGAAGGCCACAATTCCTCAATGTGGCCCTCACTTGGGGGTTTTGTAATGAAACTATGTCGTCAAGCTCGTGTTCGTGCTCCTTCCACTCAATCATGTATTTTATCAATACAAACTGCAAGCATAATCAATTAAGAGCCATTAATCATCTCATTATAGCAATCTTTTGGATAATTTTAGCTTAAAAATCAATTCATTTTTTCATTCTGCACCAACGCTCCCCTAAATGCATGCACAGAGCGTTATCTCTCCCCTTGAGTGCATACTAGAGCACTAGAAACACAGTCGACACTCCCCTCAACCCTTTGAGGGAGTTCCGATCTATTTCGGTGCCTAGGGCTCTCTAGGGCATAAAAAATGAAACAAAAAAACTACCTAAAATGAATTTTTAAATCATATAAAATGATTGGAAGGAGTTAAAGACCAACCTGATCTGGACGGAGGTAGAAATGGCTGACCGTAGATCCAACACCAACGACTTCAAAATCAATCTCCAAAGTCAAATTTACCACTGCTAGAGGATTTTGGCACAAATGAAATGGTAAAACCATTTTTTAACCATGTTTCATTGATATAGACTTCATATTTTTCTAACCTATAGTCTATTTTGGGTTTTAAAATCATTTTGGAGATTTCATTAATACCTTGGAATGTAGATTTGTCATCACTCATAGGTTTAGAAGCAGTATTGTTCCATTTAACCTTGTCACAATGACAAGCATGGTCTTAGTTCATTCTCACGCTCGAAAAACATGAGAACGTAACCGAGTCAACTTTTATCTCTTTTTTCGGACTCGTAAGGCCATACGAAAAAGGAACCCCCGGGAGTCTCTTTTAAGCTCTTTTCAGATTCTCTAAACATTAAAATCTTGTCAAGTGATCTTGCTTACTTTCACACTCATTTAAAAAAGGTTTTCAAGGAGCATCTCCGAAAGTGGTAGTTTATCTCTTTTTCAGACTTCGGAGAATAATATTATGAAAAAGGACAACCCTCAAGTCATCTTTAAGTTATTTTCAGACTCTCTAAACATGAAAAACAACTAAGTTTGCCTTCTCTGTACTCGTTAAAAAATTACACATTGAAGGGCCC
This sequence comes from Picea sitchensis, assembly GCA_010110895.2. Classification (NCBI taxonomy): domain Eukaryota; kingdom Viridiplantae; phylum Streptophyta; class Pinopsida; order Pinales; family Pinaceae; genus Picea; species Picea sitchensis. The sequence continues at coordinate 36,272 of SNQJ01S0072269.1, forward strand.
ATATGGGACTGACCCCTTACTTCTTCCGATTCGTTAAACAAAAGAAGAAGAACTTATCGAAGGTGAGTTATATCGAGCATGTTTTATCCTCCTCGAGCTCGTAAAAATAAAAAGAGGTACTCATCTATCTGGATGGGGGAAACAATTGAAGGAATCAAGCCAAGCAGTTTTTGGAAACATCACAGGTCACTCTTACAGCCGCCCTTGAACAAGACACTTTGTCTTTGCATACATTTTAATCCCCTGAACCTCTACACTGAACCAATCCTCTGAGTTTCTTTACTCCTTTGGGTCGCCTGATGAAAGTCATAGTATCCACTGCATCATGTTTTGGTCCATGACGTATTTTTGTTGTTTGTGCCTTAGTGTTCAAGGGAAGTATCCGCCTTGAGAGTCAACCATCACAAATTTCTAGTTTCATTACCCATGTAAGTCCATTCTCATGTGATTCACCATCTTGCATCTCTATGTCAGTTTTGTGTCATTGATGGGGAATACATCAAAGCTCCTCCTTCGACAAGTCTTTTCCTATTGACTTCAACACATCATCTAGGAACTAGACTTAGAAACCAGTTAGTACCTTGGGACCTACATGCCTCAATGGCAGGCCTCCTCACTTATGATAGTAGGTTTACATCATTGACCTCTGATCGGATGATTCCATGAATGTTCGACTTCAACTCATCTATTCAAATTTGCTGGATTATACTAGGGTACCTTGGGAGTCATTGAAATCAATGGTGATTACCCTCACACTTGTTAACGGTTTACCTTATTTACCAGTAATCAAGTGGTTTCTACCATGTTCGACATCAAAACATCTATTCACATGGTTAGATTCGTGCCACACCGGGATCGGTAGGAAGACCCTGGGTTGAGTGATCACTTTGATATCTACTTTACCTAGGCTGTGAAAGGAGATCATTTGAGTACATTGATATATATACTGTCACATAGATCTACTTTGTATTGGTCCATGGCTATGTTTTGTCATCTCGTAGATCCACTGTGTAATTCATGTGGCTATGATCAGTTCATGTCATGGAAGTATAGATCCACGTTGTATCGTTAGTGTCTATACCCTTTAGTGAATATAATTATGGATCTGCAATGTATTTTATGGCAGCCATACCTTGAAAGTCCTTTATCACTCAAGTATAGGTATGCCTGCCTTGGGTTTGAAACATGTCATAACATTTGTATGATGGTTGTTTGCAACTTCTACCAGGTTCTCTGAGTCCATACCCTTGCTTTGAAAAATTCTACAAAGTACTTCAGTCATCAGTCCATCTTCTGACCTCGCACTTTGGGGGGCAATCTGTTACACGTCAAAATTACTCACTTTGATGATGTCTCATTGTCATTATCACAAGTGTCGCAAGTGTCACACTTTTTGTCACAAGTGTCGCATAAATCATATTGTTGTCTCGCCTGTGTTGCATCGTGGACGATATCATAAGAACACTTGAGATATCCTCTAAGACTAGTTAAAAGAAGTAAATATGTCATTTGACGAAGAGTACAAACTTTTACCTTGAGAAATTACCATCATAAAAGTGTTTTTGGAGATCAACGCTCCTCTACCCACTTGTAAGGAGTGTTAGCGCTCCTTGCCGTCTTAGCAGGGAGCACTGCAACACTCTGTGGCCCACTTTGAGGGAGTTTCAAGCTGTTGAAAAAATCATGGGGACAAATCCCTCTTATCTCTAAAGACAACTGAGAAATATCCAATTCAATTTGTCTCTAATCCAAGTCCAAAGTTGTATCTAAGGAGAGTTCCACAACTGATGGAGTAATATGCTCAACTTATCCCAAGAAAATCTAAGTTGGTTAAGCCTCTCAAAGCCTATATAAGGAGGCATCCTCATGGTGAAAGGGGGAGAATAATCAGTGAAAAGTATTGTCATTTTGATTGTGGATTATCCGAGCAAGGGGTTGGACAAGGAGATATTGGTGAGGATGTTGCATCTGCATCTACACTTTGTAAGAACCTTATTTTGTTCTCATTAATACATGTTCTTGGCATGTTTCCTTCAAGATTGTGTACATTTGCATGAGCTTGTCTTTTGGATAAAACTAGCTTTAAACTGATCATGGTAGAATAGGAAGTATGCTTTGTCTCCATTGTTTATTGGATTGTAGGACTCGTTAAAGGACTTGGATATCAAGCTCAACTTGGACTGAGTGAGGACAAACATCCTAAAATGTACTCATTCTTTCTTCCTCTTCTCTATTGACTAGCTTAGCTATGTTTAAAGGAAAGTCAGTATTCAAAGTTAGCACTTTTCTGTCTTGGTCATAGGGGTCTAAGATCCAAGAGGGAATTCACCTATCTGCAGGGGAATTTTCCTACAACATATAGACCATATCAACATCAAGTATCTAAACCATATACCACACCTCAATCATGCATCATACCATACACCATAAGATAAACCTCAAATGTATGTCAATATCATAAAGACGCGCCTCTAACAATGAACCTTAACAACCATATACAATACACCAAAGGATATGTATCAATCATGTATTAATGATACCAAAACATGGACCTCAACCATATGAAACCATAAACCAAAAGGGAATCCAATACATGCATCAAGCATTTGCCATTTCATCCATGATAAATACACATAAAATCATACATTTGATCATGTAGACACTTTGTTGTATCATATGATAGATGAGTAAACCAACCTTGGCATTAACAATATGGTACAAGCATCACTTCACACCCTTTCAAAAGATTTTCATAGATCTGTGACTTCCTCTACTACTAACCATGTATATCCATTATTTTCTCCTCTGCAACCCATGTACATCCATGCCCTTATGACCTATAACCTGTGAATACCTTACAAACTAGGGTTACTCACATTTCCTGCAACTCTGAGACTTTCACCTTCGAATTTCCTTCGCACCCTCATACTTGATACCTCATACTCAACCTTAGATTCGCTAATAGACCAAAAGTTCTTCATAAGATATATAATCAATAGAGATGTGTGTGAATGTGCTTATGAGAGACTCCTTGAAGTTTATTTATATTTTTGTTGAGTAACCTCTTTCCTTACTTTATGGGTTTCTTGTTACAACCACTTAACCCTTTCATTAATTGTATTGTAACCACCTAGGGGTTTTGTAACCCATCTTCGGGGCTTCCAAATTCATGACCTCATAAATCCTCAATTTTGAGGAACCACGTGAAGTACCACCTATCACCGGAAATGGCATGATGATGATCACTATCCATCCATGAGTGAGTTACCTACATTTACATTGTCATTCATGACCTTTTTATGTGATCAACAATTAGTCACATGCCCACACCTTCAGGGCTTTATGTAGACTTCTTCAAAACATCTTCCTGTGAGGGCCATGCTTAGAGCTATGCCATAAGGGGACCACTTTGGAGAATTCTCCATATACACCCAGTACATCTGTTGACATCGATGACAACCACTGCTTGTTGACATCAATGACAACCAATTGTCCAACAATATCCCCCTTTGGCATTGATATAAGAAACCTTGATGGTATGGAAACACTCATGCTCCTACTCATGCTCCCCTTGTGACCATCGCTTCCCTTGTGACCATCACTCCCCTTGTCTCCATGCTTATTCTTGTAACATCCATCTCCATTGATCACATTTTCATACAACTGATTTATTCTTTGAGGACACTTGCGAGCAAGTGATCTGGTTAAAACATGATACTTTTTTATTAGTTGATTTGGTTTATGCGTTAAAAATTATGTCATCATTGAGTATTGAAATTTTTGATATGTTATTAATATTGATGTATAACATTGACATGTATTATGATGATATTTATTGAGTGTGCATGAAACATGACATGATGAGGATGTTGATGGCATCAACAAAACACCTTGGACTATAGATTGAGTCAAGGAGTGGACTATTGACCTTGATTATGAGTACTTGATTTTATTATGCATGTGTTATGATGATGATTTCAATTATGGATTTCATGTATAAGAGTTATTAATATTATTTTTGTCAGTGGATGCAGGCATGGTGAAGCTTTCTAATTCGACTCACATATGGAGTAAAGGGGTCATACACATATATTATATAGTTTAGGGAGATGTGTGGCAAAGTCCCTGTCACGTCCTTATAGCACTCCCACCGTAACATGAACAAAAGGTTAACGACTACCTTGTTCTTGAGAGGTTCACGATGTTGTGAGGGAAGACTAAGACAATTGCTCAGAAGGATTTCCTGAGGGGCGCAAAATAAGGCAAATTCCTTTTTCCTCAATAAGACCTTAGTCTCACACAAGGTTGACAAGTGGAGTATTGACTCCAAACATCAGAGAACTTCCAAAATAAGTCAAATGGTGAGTGGCACCCTTGTAGCACGTACATGTGTCTTGAAGGGCACGTCGCATGTTAGTATAAATACAAATAAAGAAAAGGAAACATAAAGAGAAATTAATAAAAATTTAGAAGACTTTAGAGGATAAAATGAATACTTAGAATTTGTTAGAGAAGAGAATACAAATTTAGTATTAATTTATAAATTGGAAAACATAACAAAATTTAAGCCTAGATGTTTTTGACTAAATAAGGTTTATAATAATGGGTTTAAGGGAATCTCAGACTAAATAAACTCTAGTAAATAGAGAATAAATTCTAGACATATGCACAAGGTGTGCATGGAATTAATAAAAGAAAAAATTAAATTAAAAGAAATTAATTCATGAGAGAAAGGGTTGTCAACATAGAGTTAGAATCCTAAGTACAACTAGACTGTAAATCCTAACTAAGAGAAGAGCTCTAATAAAACTCAAACTGTAATTTAGTTAGGAGACATAATAAAGGAGAAATTGGGGAATTGAAGGACAACTAGGGGAAAATTTAGACTAATGGTGGAGGTGAGGAAAAATTCAAAATTTATTTAATAAAAATAAAATAAAACATGTGCAACTTGGGAAAAGTGTGACATGTGTTGAGGGTGAATAATATTTAATTTAATTATGCATGAATTGGCACGTGTCAAGACATTTTTTCTTATAAAAAGAAGGAAGAGTAATGAAAAGACCCTATTGTTGGATGACTAAAATGTTGTTGAAATTTATTATGACTAGTTTGCTTGTGTGAGTTGGGCTGCAAGCTTTGCATAAAAAGTGGAAGCCTCTCCTTGCGAGGGCAAGCTTGATTTAAAGTTTTTAAAATTTTGTGTGTGACCCTTTGCGGCTCGGGGGGCTAAGGGGGAAGAAGAGTACCCCTAGTGTTAGTTGGGAGGTACTGATGAAGTTGTTAATTAACAGGCAGAAAAGAAGGACGTTGTGTAAGTTTTTGGTTGTTGAAGATCAATCTCAGCTATCAACATTCCTCGGGTCATGGTATTTGATAGTGTAGTTATTTTTGTTAAATAAAATCCTTGATTTGTATATTGATAACGCAAGGGAGAAATGTTGATTAGTGATAAAACATTTATGTTATGAATATGTATAATTTTACTTACAGTTGAGAATTGGATTTCTTGCAACATATATTGATTAGTGATAAAATATACAAGTTATTAAAATGTATAATTTTACTTACTGTTGAGAATTGGATTTCTATTAGCATGTTTGCAATGACTAGTTAATTTCTATATGATAAATTGTACGAGATTAATATTTGCAATTTCCATTGATGCGATTCGTTTGGAAGAGTTTAATTTTTTTTTATTTTGGAAGAGTTTAATTTTTTTTTATATCGAATGGAAGGTTGATTATAATTTTTGAGTTAGTGATACAACTATGATATAATTCATTAGCGGATGTTCTGTAAATTTCGATATTTTAAAATAAAAAATGCTATGGTGACAATCTATCCTAAATTTCTGATGACCTAAACCTAAACCTTTTTAACAAGGAATTGTTACCGTAACCATACCTATATTAAATCTTTACTCTATCCTGCACCCTCGACAAATAGATGGCGCCCATATGGCCACCAAAAATAGTGAGAGGATGGCTCTCCTCCAAAGAGATTAGTATCCTTAGCTTAGAGCTTTAAGAGTAAATTTTAACCTCGTGGTGTGGTGTGTTGGGACACTACATTCTATATATAATAATAATAATTATTATTATATGGACTAATAAGTCGTAAATGGAAAGGAAGTGATAAGAAATTGAATAATTTTATTTAAGATTTTATATAATGATTTTTATAAAATTAAATATTATTTATAATAGTTTTCAAATCATATCATTGCATTGCATTAATTAGACATAATCATTTAAAATTAAATAATATTTTAAAACTTTTTGTTATTTAAATTATTTAAAATTAAATAATATTTTAATGATTTATTATCATTTAAGGTGGCATTATTTTTTTTATTCAAATCTCATTTCATTGGTAAATGAAATAGTTTAACTATATTTTTTAATATATTATCAGAATCATTGAAAAAAATTTGAATAAACAAAAAAAATAAAAAAATTAAACCATTCTTTAAAAAATATTATCTTGTAATTAAAATCACAAAACTTAAATGTTTATAAATAATAAAAATAAATAAATCCAAATTTTAAGTTATTACTTCACCTTTTAAAATCACAAAAAATCTAAAAAGTAAAAGAGTTCATCTTTTAAAATCACAAATAATCTATTGGTGAAAAAAATATCACTTTGCCTTTTAGAATCACAAGACATAAGTGTCATAAGTAGTTGCCTTTTAGAATCAAAAGACATAAGTGTCATAAGTAGTGAAGATGTTGTAGTTGCCTTTTACTGGAAAAAAAGTAGTGAAAATGTTGTTAATATTTGAGTGGGATTTATTTTTGTACTGAAACTTTGCTCGAAAGTTGCTCCAATTTTTAAGATCATACGACCAAAGTACCAACTTCTAGAAGATGTTGATATTGCACCTCGGTAATATGTACGCAACTTAAGATGACATGGCTTCCGTAATGTTTTCGATTACCAAATTATACTATATACGGAACTTGAAGGATCTCCTCATAAAAATTAGGAAGAGTTTCATTAATATATATATATATATATATATTTTAAGTTTTTTCTAGTAATTATTATTATTTGAATTCAGCAATCCAATTGTTGTTGGTTACATCACAATTTTTCATTGTTTAAATTGGAGTTTTAAATATACAAATAGATTTAATTTAGTAACGTGAAAAATCATTAATTTATTTGGATTTTGCAATCCCAACAAAACAATTTGATTCGTTTTTTTAATTTTTTTTATTAGTTTATGAACAAAATTTATAAACGATGAAAAAATTAAAAAATATAATATTTAGATTAAAAAATATATTTATTAAATAATAAATATATTTTATCTTAAAGTAGGTGGTTTGTATAATGTTCTCAACAAGAGCATTTAATGTATTAATGTAAAGTTATTAAGATTTGACAATGTACCTCAACATACAGAGTATTAAATGCTTTGTAGTTTAGTAGTCAAATGATTCTCTGGAGGGGGATCCTTTGTCCCACAAACAAGACATCTCATACACATGACCTTAATATATATATATATATATATATATGGTTGTGTGGAGAGAGGTCATTTGTCCCACAAACAAGACACCTCATACAGATTACCTTAATATATATATATATATATATATATATATATATATATATATATATGATGATGATGATGATGATGATGATGCACTGAGAAGGTAAGAGATGACTTGAAATTCTTTAGAATTTTATTTATGTGTCCAAATTCTTATTTCATTTTTCTTCCTTCCTACTTTTACCTTTCAACCTTTCTTCTTAAAAGCTTGGAGATTTACTGAGTATCCCATATTTATGGTCATTACAACTTACTTAGAAATGGATCACTTACTTTGTCAGGATCTATCTTTATGTTAGATTATTTTTCCCAACCTTTTTGATTCTAGGATGTAAGTTGTTTCAATTTATGATTTATTTTTTAGTTATTTTAATATTTCTATTGTGTCTTGATCTTGTTGTTCTTTTATACCAAAAATTATGAGGCTCAAGGTTATTAGCTTATTCATTTCTCCTTTGATGGGGTTGATCTCCAATTTATTTTCCAAATTAATTAGGGCCAAATTGTTAGTTAGTTTTTCTTCTAGCTCTTTAATCATATCTCTAATGTTGAAATTTACTTCCACCTCTCTTTTTGGATTGATTGCTTTCATTTTTCCATTTATTGTATTAGAGCCTCCATTTTCTACAACTAAGTCTTGAAGCCTAATACTCTATTCTCTATCTGTCTCAATATTGTCTTTTAACAATCTAAATTTACAACAAAGTAGAAACCTTTCACCGTTATATAATTTAGAAAATCCTCTTATAAAATTGGTTTTAAAATTAAAAAAAATAATTTAGAAAATCTTCTTATAAAATTAGTTTTAAAATTTTAAAAAATAATTTATAAAATCCTCTTAAATTAGTTTTAATTTTTTTTATTAAATCCTTTTTAAAATTTAAAAAAAAAATGTCTTAAAATTTAAAGAGTTACTCCATTTCAATTTTACTATAAAAACTAATGATGACCCTATTTTACCGTCAATTTTGATAGTGATAACATTTGTTCGTTACAAAATTAATTGTAAGTAATTACATGGATAGTGTTATACAGTGCACTTTGACAGCTTTAACGAGCTATGGGGTGCCAGCAGCTGCTGTAGTAGGTCACCTCATTGGAACCCTTAGTGAGATTCATTGTATCGGCGTTGCAATTTCCTTAGTGAGATTCATTGTATCCTTAGGTTCTATGATATCTTACCTTGAGGAGAAATTATCAATAGTACATAATCCATGTATCTATAAAATGGTACATAATCCATGTATAAACATTTTTTTTAACTATACATGAAAATTCTTTGGTGTTGGTAGGTATGAAATCCTGTCATTGATTATTGGTTCGTGAATAGAGACCTATTTCCAGGAAACCAGAGCATTGAGTGCTATGGTAAGAAAACCTTTGTACCATACATATCATATTCACGAATCTAGAAAGTGCATCCGCTGCACAAACTACATGTCTAGAACTTAAATGACACATACATGAACGACTAGATGTACAACGCTACCCTCCCCACCTTCCACCCAATGCCCAACTTTAAGGGTTATGTGTATAGGCCCCATCAGTCTAGTTTTATAGTGAACTCTATGCATATACCCAAGTTAAATGTCACCAAAGACTCTCATCTCAACGATGATTTCATCTTGCAAATGGATACCAAAAATCCCAACAAGAAGGTATGCTTTTATTGCGATAGTTTTTCCGTAAAAGTTTCATTGGATGACCTAAATTGGGAAAATAGGTTTGTCCCTAGTTTCTTCCACGAGACAAAGAACACCATATTCATGAAAGCTAATCTGAACAACCAATCAAAGGGGAAAATCACGTTGGACGTGGATTTGTAGAATCCTGTGATAGTGAAGATGGGGAAATGGAAGTCCCACAAAGTTAGAGTAGACGTCAAGTGAAAGCTTGTGCCACTGCTAATTCTGATGCTCAATGCAATGTTTAAGGTCTTCAAATGTTACTTGTGAAACACAAATATGATGAAATTTGTATTACGAGATGAAAGAAGCTATTGTTAGTGCCTCTACATTGATTTATATTTGCAAAAATATTCTAGTAAATACAATTTTCCTTGAAACATTTCAACAAAAAATGGTGAAATACTAAGCGGAATTAAAACCTAGGAAAAATACATTATATGTGTAATATTTCAGATATAAAATAGTATGTAGAACATAAATAATTAGCTAGAAATGACATATACACAATGATATAACCAGAACAACACCACAATAATACCAAAATAATACCAGAATAGCACCAGAAATAACACTTTGATTACTGAGAGCAATGTTCACTAGCCTCTTCGAGGGGGCAACCTCCAACAGAGTAGAGATCTATTACAATAATATCCAAGACAAAACTTATCATACCCTCTACTCCTATTTATACTAAATATGTCTATCAAAAGAACAATCTATAGGAAGATTCTTCTAGAAGCAAAATCTTCTATTAGGTCTTCTTACATTTCACTTATTCTTCCTTATTGCTAGGCCTTATTAATATTGAACTTTATTACATGGAAACATATTATTCTACCTATGTGATGGGTTAGGTCCCTAACATGTACTCCCTCTTAAAAAAAAACTTGTCCTCAAGGCTTGAGATGAGGAAATTGTTGCAGAATGGTAGTTGGTTCCCAAGTGGCATCTGTTGGAGTTGTATCTTTCCACTGGACTAACACTTCCTTGATGGTTCACTAACACAGACGATTCTCACGCTGGTCCAAAACTGCTTGTGGTTGTAGCCAAATGGATCCTTCTTCATCCAACTCAAGAAGGTTGGTTTGAGTTTGACACTTAGTTCCAATCACCTTCTTTAAGAAGGAAACATGAAAAACAGGATGGAGCTTAGAATGACTGGGAAAAGATAACTGATAGGCCACCTATCCCACATGCTTGAGAATGGTATAAGGACCATAAAATTTAGGTTCCATTTTCTGACAATGGTCAACCTTGAGGGAATTTTGCTTGTAAGGTTGCAATCGAAGAAACCCCTGATATCCTTCTACATATTATTGTTTAGAGCGACCTTGATCTGCTTGTTGCTTCATACGATTCTGGGCCATGACCAAATTCTCTTTGAGGGTATGAAGGATAGATTCTCGAACTGTAAGCATTTGGTCAATCACCTGGACCTTTGAGACACCTGGCAAGTATGATAAATAAAGGTGGATTTTTTCCATATACTGCTTCAAAAGGAGTCACGCGGGTAGCTATATGGTAAGAAGTGTTGTACCACCATTCAGCTATTGGTAACCATTGAGCCCACTCATTTTTCCTTTCCAATGCAAAACACCTCAAATATGTTTCCAAACACTTGTTGACAAATTTAATTTGACCATTAGTCTGGGGATGATAAGTTGTGCTGAGATGCAATTGGGTGCCTTGTAGATGGAACAATTCTTGCCAAAAATTACTAGTGAAAGTTGGGTCGCAATCAGAAATAATAGAATGAGGCATGCCATGAAGCTTGAAGACCTGATCCATGAAAATTTAAGACACAGTGGAGGCTATAAATGGGTGTTGAAGAGCACAGAAATGAGCATACTTGGAAAGACGATCAACTACCACCATGATGACTGATTTATTTCCTGATTTAGGTAAGCCTGCAATAAAATCCATATAGATAACCCGCCATATAGCAGGTGGAATCAGAAGCAGTTGTAGTGTTCCAGGAGATTTGACTATTTCACCCTTGTTGTGTTCACACACATCACATTCAACCACAAAATTGCGAACATCTTGTTTCATATCATCCTAGAAAAAAGAACGTTTGACTCGATCATAGGTTTTGGTAAACCCAGAGTGCCCAACAGTGGGTGTAGCATGAAGCTCAGAAAGTAATGTGGATTTAAGTTTTGACTGTTTACTTAAATACAAACATCCTTTGTATCAAATCTCATCATTGAGCCAAGAGTACCCTGGGGAGACTGGAGAATTGGCTTTCAATTGTTGTATTAGATGCAAAATTTTGGGATCGTGTGGCCATTCCTGGTGAATAGCTTGGAGCCTATCTGGTACAATGAAGGAGAGAGAAAAAATGGACCCTTCATCTTCATATTTTCTAGAAAATGCATCAACAACCACATTGTTTTTTCCTTTCTTGTAAATGATCTCATAATCATATCCAAAGAGCTTAGTCACCCATTTTTGTTGCTCTAGGGAGGAAAGACATTGTTCCAGAAAATACTTGAGGATTTGATGATCTGTCTTAATTTGGAAGAGTTTCCCCAATAGATAAGGGTGCCAAAGATCCACGACATGCAGAATAGCCAACATTTCCTTTTCATAGATTGATTTGCCCAAATGTCACTCCGACAGTTGTTTGATGCTAAAGGCCAAAGGCCGACCCTCTTGCATAAGGACTGCGCCAATTCCTTTCTTGGAAGAATCACATTCCAGGACAAAGGTCTTTGTGAAATTAGGAAGGGATAGGACTGGAGTGGTGCACATGGCCATCTTCAAGGTTTGAAAAGCCTGAGCAACTGTTGGAGTCCAAGTGAAAGAATTACTTTTAACGAGAGCAGTGAGAGGTGCCACAATGTTTCCATAATTCTTAACAAACTTGCGATAATAACCTGTTAAACCCATAAATTTGTAAAATTGTTGAACCTGCACAAAATAGATCTAGCTAGAAAATAACACACACATTTGCACAGAGAAATTGAGAAAGAAGAAGCAAGAGAGAAAGAATGGAAGAATTCTCATTAACCGTATTCCACACTCAAAGAGTGAATAATTTACAATAGATATAGGATACATGAGTAACTAATTCACCATAGTGGTAAACTGCCACACCAACAATTACGGGAGTAAACTGCCACCTAGTCTAGTTTCTCAGGAAGTTACGAGAGTGAACTGCCACATATTATGAGTTAACTAGTCTACCAGTCTTCAGTTAACTGACTGAAATAGAGTGAAGTGAGGAGGAGATCAGGGAATCATGAGTAATGTGCTAGTATGGTGATTATCCCAAGGACAATGCGCATTAGTTGGAGATGATCCCAATGCTGCATGGTGATAATCCCAAGGTAGCATCTAGACTCCACTCAACTAATCAAATTCAAGTGAAAACTGAAGAGATATTCTCCCTAGAGGAATATTCTTCATAAAATATAGGAGAGTAAATAATGACTATGATCCAGGTGGATATCGGTGGCCACCCACCTTTTCCAACAGGCTCAAAACAATTTTTTGGCAATTTTGGTAATTTACTATTTTTAGCAGTTTTTTGGGTCCTAAACTTCCAGAACTGTTTTGAGGCCCTAAACAACGTTTTTTTGGGGAAATAGGGAGAAACATGGAAATTCTTTTGATGTTTCTCACACAAAAGTTGTATTCCTCGGATAGATGTTTCTAACGGTGTATCGAGCACCCCAAATGGAGATCGTATGCAAAAGTTACGCCCCTGGGAAGTTGATGTATCAACTACCTCCATCGGGGCTCGAAAAGCTTTTGGATTTTCATCTTCCAGGGTTAGGGTTTTGGATTTTCCTTATGTTAAAAAGGCCCTTAGAGCCTCATTGTAATAATCATCTTTTTGTGAATGCGAGTAGCCATCACATCTCTTCTCAGAGATAAGCTGTCACCATTCTAGCGAGTCTTTCACTCTGTATTTTTACAGTCTCTCTACATTTTTACTCATTAATAGAAATTGTATTACAATATCTCTCTATTTATGGTTGCATCTTTGATACATGTATGTTATATTGTTGGATACCTGATATATCTCTGTATATTTCTTTATTTTATCTCCGCTCTCATTTCGTGTCGAAAATAATCCGGATCAAACTAATAAACAAGGAAAAACCTTAGGAAAAATAAATCCTAGGTGTGTGTGAAGTAACTCCAACACCCCCCTGAACATCACTATGGTGAAAATAAAGAATGGGTCCCGACAATGAGGCCATGTTAGGTACTCAAATACAAAAGATACACTGAAATAAATGAGGAACGAGGGAAAACCTCATGGGAAACCCCCCCGTCAAATTACAATGCATAAAAGAAAATAAAAAAATGAGAAGGAACAAAAAGCAGTTGCTAAGCAACCTTGTCCTTCACTCCAATAAGACCTCGCAACTCTACAAGTTTATGCTCATTGAATATTTTTTTGAAGATGTGTATGTCTGCACATATTTGATGAAGTAGATGCACCATTGAGATGTCCACACATATCCACTTTTTCTTCTTGTAATGAAAAAGATCCAAATAAAGTTTGGATCATACTTTGAAAATCGTGCGGCTGTTTCTGGAAAAACGTTGAAATTTTGTTGATTTTAAAATGATCATAAATTCACTTCCCGGACTCCGTTTTGGATGATTTTTTTTTAAATTGGATATTTTCCCGAGATGAATTAAAATATCCAATTTGTTTTTAAAAATTTTGCTCAGAAAATATTAGAATTGAGTCTGATGTGCGCGAATCCCTTTTTGTCTCCTGAGATGCATGCATTGCGCATGGAAAAATGTCTGCATGTGACTCCTAAGATGCATGCAATATATATTCCACATGAAATTCATAAAACAAATCTGAAATGGAGTAGACATCATCTGCAATTAATGGAATACAAATTTGTGCAAATACTTGTGGAGAAGACTCTTCAGAATAAAATGTTTGATCTTTTGATGGCTTCTCTTTTGGATCTATCTGTTCAACCTCTTGTATGAAATCTTCACAATATTATTTATTCCTGAATAGAACCTCCAATCTGGTCCGTAATTTATTTGGAGTTTATTCTTGTGATTCTTCATATACTTGATGGAAAAGTTTGGGAGAAACAAATATGAAGATACATCCTATGGCCATATCTTGTCTATTGAGAAAGTCATTTTTCTCATCGGAGGAATCAGGCTCTACTTCCATTTCCATGGTTATTTAGTATAAGCCTCTACTTCTAAGAAGAAGTAGAATCTTTGTCTTCCACTCCAAATAGTTATGAGGCGTGAGAAGTATTTTCGATGAGTAAAACATAGATTCCATCTTTGCTACATTTTTCAATCTTCAGTACTGAAAAAATAATTTGGTGTAGCTTTTGCTTAGCAGTCCGTCGGCTCTGATACCATGTAAATGTGTTGAAACTGCATAGAATAGGTCTAGATAGAAAATACCACACACATTTGTAGAGAGAAATTGAGAAAGAGAAGCAAGAGAGAAAAAATGGAAGAATTCTCATTAACCATATTCCACACTCAAAGAGTGAATAATTTACAATAGATATAGGATAAATGAGTAACTAATGTGCCATAGTGGTGGTATAGATTGATTTGGACACACACCAGTAGTTACGAGAGTAAACTTCCACCTATTCTATTCTCTTAGGCAGTTACAGGAGTGAAATGCCACCTAGTTTGAGTTAACTAGTCCATTAGTCTTCAGTTAACTGACTTAAGCAGAGTGACGTGAGGAGGAGGTCAGGGAATCATGAGTAATGCGCTAGTCTGGTGATGATCCCAAGGACAATTTTCATTAGTTGGTGACGATCCCAATGTTGCATGTTGATAATCCCAATGTAGCATCTAGACTCCACTCAACTGATCAAACTGAAGTGAAAACTAAAGAGAATATCCTCCCTAGAGGAATATTCTTCCTAAAATATAGGAGAGTGAATAATGACTAATAAACAAGGAAAACCCTTAGGAAAAATAAATCCTAGGTGTGTGTGAAGTAACTCCAACAAAATCCACGCAANGTGAAAACTAAAGAGAATATCCTCCCTAGAGGAATATTCTTCCTAAAATATAGGAGAGTGAATAATGACTAATAAACAAGGAAAACCCTTAGGAAAAATAAATCCTAGGTGTGTGTGAAGTAACTCCAACAAAATCCACGCAAGCTTTTGAGAGTCTTTGGGTGAGGCCAATCTTGCATACCTTCAATCTTTTTAGGATCCACCCTGACACCAGCCTTGCCAACAAGATGACCCAGGTACTCGAATTTCGAGGTGCCAAAATAACATTTATATTGTTTGAGGAAAATATGGTTCTAAGAGAGTAGATGGAGAACTCGATCCACATGAGCAAGATGGGTTGTCCAGGTTTTACTATAGATGAGGATATCATCAAAGAAAACTAAGACAAAATGACGAAGAAAATGATGGAAGACATGATTCATGAGGCTTTGGAAAGTGGAGGGAGCATTACACAAGCCAAAGGGAATGACCAAAAACTCATAGTGTCCCTCATGAGTTCTAAATGTAGTCTTAGGAATGTATTCCTCGTTCATATGGATCTGGTGGTAGCCAGAACGAAGATCAAGTTTAGTAAAGAACTCGACACTACTCAATTCATCCAAGAGGTCATCAATGACAGGAATGGGAAATTTGTCTTTAATGGTGAGTTTGTTGAGGGTGCGGAAGTCAGGACACATGCACCAATAAAATTCTTTCTTAAGGACCATGACCACAGGATAAGAGTAGGGGCTTGTACTAGGGTAGATAACACCTGCGTTGAGCAATTCTTGAACAATTTTCTCAATTTCATTTTTTTCGGAAAATGGATGACGATAGCGATAGATATTTGGAGGAAGGATTCCTGGGACAAGGGGAATGGAATGATCATGAAAACCAAGTGAAAGAGGGAGTCACTGGGGAGTGGAAAAATCCACTTGATGTTTAGAGAGGATGGATTAGAGGTCCTACGACACAGAGGGTGTCTCAGTGGCTTGTATGGCATGGAGTTGGGAAATAATGCAAGAATGACCTTTTTTTAGAATCTTTTCCATGCTATGGGAACCAATGATCTATGGGGAACTGACGATGATGCCTTGGAACTTATATTGTTGACCCTCCCGGTTGAATTCCATGGTTAATTCCTTAAAATCTATGAGAATGGGACCCAAAGTCCTTAGCCATTCTGCACCCAACACAATGTCACAACCGCCCATGTCGATAGAAAACATATGAGATTTCATGCGGTACTCACCAATTTGGAAACACATTTTCAAACTGCCCTTCACATTTCATGGACCCACCATTGACAATCATGATTTGAAAATTATTGACAGTACAGATATAACAATTAGTTTATTGGGAAATGCAGCGATGAATAAAATTATGGGTGCTTCCACTATCAACAAGAATGATGACCTTCCTATGCTTAATGTAACCAATTAGCTTGAGGGTTTGGGGAGCAGAGAATCCAGTGAGATCATTTAGGGAAATTTCACCTTCAGTTTGAAAAGTTGGTTTAGATGAGGGAATATATGTAGGGATATGCAGCTTGGCGTAGATCATCGTAGTGAAAGATTCAAGGTGGGTAGAAAGGTCTTGTTTGAGGTCCTCTATTTTGGCATTGATGGAGGAATGCATGTTTTTATTGATGGTAGCAATATTGGCACTGATATGTCTCACTTCTTGTTGGGTTTCTGTGAAATTAGAGTGCAAGGCATTGAAGCGAGATTCCAAGTCTTGGCTACGGGTGTGGGCCATGATGAAGAGGTAACACGAAAAGGGGTGGGTGGGACCACACAAAAAATGGGTTATGGGTGAAGTGTATCAAAATGATTAGGGCGACGATTTGAATCCAATGGGGTAAAGACCAAATAAGAGTGTTGGAGGGGGGTTAGGTCCACGAGAAGAAAAAAAAAATCTGAAAAATGATAGGTAGGACTGCGAAAAGGGTGAAGAGAGGAATCCAATGGGATAGGTTTGAATATTACTACAGTGATGAAATGCCCAAATGATTAACAGGAATAAATGTGTAGTAATTTCGCAACCCGAATGCATGAGACATACTTGTGTGGCAATAGATCTTGTTTGTTCTATTTTTGTTTCTGTCTCAAGGGTTAGGGTATTCAAGGGTTCTACATACAAGGGTTTTCCCTTTTCTATAGCTCTCTGATATATGTGCAGGGTCCAACAGTAGTACTTGGCCCAATATCTTAGGGCACCAACTAAGGAGGCTAGATCGTGCACTTAGCCATACTACCCGACTACCTAGGTATTAGAGAGTATCTTCCCGAGTGTTATTCTCGGTGGCACTATAACAGTCAGGCGACTGATCGATTTATCTATGGAGGGATTCAGGAGGTCTAGGCCGATCCGTATACATGTTCTTTTTGATGCGCTACCACTTAAAGTTGTTCCAACAAGGGTTACAAGGGTAGCCAACATATGTGAACTTAAGTACCACTTGTATTTCCTGCATGTATGAATCCCCGACCGTGGTTTTATGCGTGTAATGACAGATCTATGTAGCTTAAAGACGTTGGAATATGTCTCTACCCTGAAAAAAAAATTAACCCACAATTTTTTGTCGTGGAAGGTGCTCTGATACCACTTGTAATATTCCAGATATAAAATAATATGCAAAACATAAATAATTATCTAGAAATGGCAGATACACAATGATATAACCAGAACAACACCACAATAATACCAAAATAATGCTAGAATAACACCATAAAGAGAACTTTGATTACTAAGAGCAATGTTCACTTGCCTCTTCGAGGGGGAAACCTCCAACAGAACAGAGCTCAATTACAATAATATCCAAGACAAAACTTCTCATACCCTCTACTCCTATTTATACTAAATATGTCTATCAAAATAAAAATCTAGAGGAATATCCTTCTAGAAGTGAAAGCTTCTATTAGGTTTTGTTACATTTGACTTATTCTTCCTTATTGCTAGGCCTTATTGATATTGACCTTTATTACATGGAAATATATTATTCTACCTACGTGAGGGGTTAGGTCCCTAAGAATATG
>SNQJ01S0072269.1:54580-68845 GCA_010110895.2 Picea sitchensis
AAGGGGGTCAGGTCCATGAGAAGAAAAAAAACTCTGAAAAATGATAGGTAGGACTGCGAAAAGGGTGAAGAGAGGAATCCAATGGGATAGGTCTGAATATTACTGCAGTGATGAAATGCCCAAATGATTAACAGGAATAAATGTGTAGTAATTTCACAACCCGAATGCAGGAGACATAGTTGTGTGGCAATAGATCTTGTTTGTTCTATTTTTTTTTATGTCTCAAGGGTTACAGTATTCAAGGGTTCTACATACAAGGGTTTTCCCTTTTCTATAGCTCTTTGATATACGTGCGGGGTCCAACAGTAGTACTCAACCCAATATCTTAGGGCACCAACTAAGGAGGCTAGATCATGCACTTAGCCGTACTACCCGACTACCCAGGTACTAGAGAGTATCTTCCCGAGTGTTGTTCTCGGTGGCACTATAACAGTTAGGCGACTGATCGATTTATCTATGGAGGGCTTCAGGAGGTCTAGGCCGATCCGTATACAGGTTCTTTCTGATGCGCTACCACTTAAAGTTGTTCCAACAAGGGTTACAAGGGTAGCCAACATATGTGAACTTAAGTACCACTTGTATTTCTTGCATGTATGAATCCCCGACCGTGGGTTTATGCGCGTAATGACAGATCTTTGTAGCTTAAAGACGTTGGAATACATCTCTACCCTGAAAAAACATTTAACCCACAATGTTTTGTCATGGAAGGTGCTCTGATACCACTTGTAATATTCCAGATATAAAATAATATGAAAAACATAAATAATTATCTAGAAATGGCAGATACACAATGATATAACCAGAACAACACCACAATAATACCAAAATAATACTAGAATAACACCATAAGGAGAACGTTGATTACTAAGAGCAATGTTCACTTGCCTCTTCGAGGGGGAAACCTCCAACAGAGCAGAGCTCGATTACAATAATATCCAAGACAAAACTTCTCATACCCTCTACTCCTATTTATATTAAATATGTCTATCAAAATAACAATCTAGAGGAAGATCCTTCTAGAAGTGAAAGCTTCTATTAGGTTTTCTTACATTTGACATATTCTTCCTTATTGCTAGGCCTTATTAATATTGACCTTTATTACATGGAAATATATTATTCTACCTACATGAGGGGTTAGGTCCCTAAGAATATGATATAGTGATTGAAATATCGATGGATTAATACCATGCAAAAAAAATCCTATGGATCAATTGCATGCCATGTAGAGTTGTGAGTATTACGGCATATCAAAGAATTACACTAATTGTAATGGGTGAGTGCAAGAAGTTCTTGGAAGAAAAAGTGGCAGGGCCATGAACAAGAACATGCACTCGGAAGAACATGTGTGTGTTCTGCACATGTTCCTACAACTATAGGTTCGGCTGTGGCCGAACCTCCACGTGGATTTCCATGTAGGTCAAGTAGTAAGAGCACCTGTGCATTCTTAAGAACACGTGCACTCTCTTGCTGGTGTTTTTATATAAAATACCCAAGAGCAATTTCGTGCATATTGTGCACAAAATCATGCTTGTGTTTCTCATTAGGAAAACAGAGTGAAGAGAGGAGGAAGAAAGGGAGGATCGTACCACCACCACTTCCACTGTGTGTCTAGGTACGTTACATTTTTCTTAACTTTAATTCAATTTAGTCATTCTAATTTAGTATTTTGCTCCCAATAATCTAAACTGAAAACCAAACTGTAATTTAATATTTTAAATTAAAAAAGGAAACTAATTTACATGCCATGGATGTTAAATTGTAGCATATACAATACAATGGAACCCCAAGAGAATTTAAACCCCTCACAAAAAAATCAAGAAGATCAAAACCTCAACCCACCACCACCACCACACAATGTAAACAATGAAATTGATGAAGGGCTGGTGATATTAATAAACCTTTAGGAATAGTTAAGGGAGACTAGAGAACCTAGTAGAGTCTCCTTGGCCACTGCTTTGGACATCATTGTGCAGTCCATTGCAAGTGCCCAAGGGAAATTGACATCTATTTCTGACTATAGGGAAAGAATGCATGAGTATTATAGCACTGGTTTGGATAGAAACCAAATCAAAGAACTGGGCATTTCAAAACAACAAATATTGTCTATTTTTAGGGATCCTAGAAATGGACAAGTACTACCATTGACCAGGAAATGCATATCCATTGAATAGTGCATACATCCCTAGATTAGTCAAAATTGGATGGATAGTGTTACATGGTCTTTGATAAACCTCCCTGCAATAACAGGGAGATGCCTTATATTTTCTGAGGAAATTATGGGATGAGTTTATTATGGGTAAGCATGCCAACTACTTTGACATTAGTGACTTCTAGGGGGTGGGTCGAGGGTCTGCACAGGACTGAGAGTAGGCCAGGAGTGACCCCGATTTAGGTCCCCATATCCCTAGGAGAAGGCCTGACCCCCCTACCCAACATCCTCCTATTACAGAGAAATTGCAACATGTGCAACTAGCCATATCATCATTTACTCCTATCCTAGTGCAACATAGTAGCTTTATTTCACTATCTTGATTGGAGGTGCATGTCAGTGACATTGATAGAGGGTTTGGAGCATCAACATGCATAGGAGAGTATAGTGAGGATAGGGCACATGGACATAGTAGCCATCCACGTGAACCTCATAGATGCTCCAGCTGCAGGAAGGCATGTTATGGGACTATAAAGCCCATTGGACAACATAGCTTCATGGATGAGGTGAGTATCTTAACCCTCTTTTTGTTCTTCATTGTTATATATTTATTTTGTATTTTGTGTATTTATGTATATATATATATTTGATTGTATGTTGTTTTGTAGTTGTTGCATCCCAGCAACAGACCCTCTAGATCTATGGATGCATCAGTTTCTATCCCCACCACTGATGTAATAGTAGAGGTGACATGTTCATTGGGTGAACTGTATACGTAGGTATGTATCACATTTGATAGATTCATCATATTCATTTTGTTATTTTATGTCATCCTCAAAAAAATTATATGTTCTCTTGTTTGTATAGGATTTGGCATCAAGTTATTTTGGGGAATGTAAAACTAGGATGGACAAGTCATCAACATCACATGTATCATGTGTAAAGTTAAATATCACATAATTCTCAATTTTTTTCTGCTTATGTTTTTGAATTTTACTATTTGGTTCTAATAGTTCAATTTTATTCATATGTATGTTGGTCGCTAATATATTTTCTATTTATAGTAGTATTGCACCCCCTGGGCACCTGGGTGTTGCTTCTGGGTTACCTTTATCTAGGCCTAGAGTGTTGGAATCACTTGTACAACCTAGGAGGGTCCATCAAAACCCACCTATCTACAACCCACCCCCACCACCACTTTCGACCCCATCGACAGAGACTACCATAGTAGAGTTTGTCTCAGAGTAGGTTGTACAACCTAGTGCTCCATCTACCAGGGAATCTCCATTGATGCTTGAGATATTCACGATGATATAATGCATTGATAATAATTTTATATGTTTCATGAATTTATTTTATGCATATTTGCTTAATTGTTTTGACTTGATCCTTGTAACTGATGCAGGGTGGCATTGCAGAGAGATTAGGGTCATGGAGGAGGGTAACACCCTCACGATTAATAGTTTCATATGTGGTGAGTTTCCTTAGGTTAAATTACAAAGTATAATTTTGTATGTCTATTAATTCATTTATGAAAAAAAATTATAACATTGTTTATTCTTTGTGCAGTCTCCAGAGCGTTAAAGCACGCCCAGGCATAAAACCTATCAAGGTACATCCTCGAGCAAGAGAAGAAAGATAAATTTCCAGGATGCTCCTGAGGGTGGCGAGGGTGGAAATGTTCAATGATTGATCAACTTTTTTCATATCATATATAGGCTACGATATCGATGTTTTTTTTTATGTTAGGGCACTTGTATATTGGGCATGAGTTGCCATTTTGTAAAAAATGTAAACTTTAGACAATGTTGAGTATATATATATACACACACACACACACACACACACACACACACACACACACACACACACACACACACACACATTTCATGGCACGATTTTTATGAATCTCATTGTTTCTACATTTGATGTTTATGAATATATGAATTTCAAAGTGTTTGAATTCCAAAGTGTATGAATTTTATGTGTATCCCTTGATTTGTTTCTAAAGCGATTATAAATACTTGCATTACGGATTAAGAAATAACTTATGAGAACACACATTTGAGCTCAATGTTATTTTCTAGGGAACACACAATATTCGCCTCTTTCTATGTATGACATATATAAAATCATTTGATTTATGTGTAACCCTTCATAAATGCTAAAAAGACTAGTGAAGGAATCATTAATTCAAATGTTTGTTTATATTGTGTAGTGGGTATATATAAACTTTATTCAACCCATCAATTATTAATAACATTTATTTAGTAATGCTATGCTACCAAAATTATATCTAGAAAGTAATGCCTTACACTTTTCCTTCCTCCAACCTAATATAAAATTAACACATGTGAGTGGGTAAATTATGTGTCTACGATAAATAGATTGATGTAGATAAACTACTTTTATGTGGTTGTGCTAGTATAGTACATCTTATAGATAATCAATGATGCAATATTCAAAATGTAGAACTTGAAAAAGATACTAATGAATTTGCAAATTTGATATCTATGATATAGTTTCACTATGCACACAATGTGTATATTGACTTGTGGGCAATAGAAACTATTTCAAGTTGTCTCTCTCGCACTATCTTGATTCTCAAGTAAGCCATCACTTTTACATGAAATGAATTGTGTATCATCCATGAGAGGGGCTCTATTTATAGGTTATTTATAGTGTTTTAGTTATCTTAGGGTTTTATTCGTATGCGTACCATGGTATTGCAATGGTATGCATACCATTGGCATGCATATCATGGTATCATAATGGTATGCATACATGCATACCATTTAAAGGTTATTTTTAGGGTTTTAGTGGTAGTTGTCTTAGGGATTCTCAAGTATGCATACCATTGGTATGGATACCATTTATAGGTTATTTTTAGGGTTTTAGTTGTCTTAGGGTTGTAGTGGTAGTTGTCTTAGGGATTCTCAAGTATGCATACCATTGATATGCATACAATTTATAGGTTATTTTTAGGTTTTTAGTTGTCTTAGGTTTTTATTGGTAGTTGTCTTAGGGATTCTCAAGTATCCATACCATTGGTATGCATACCATTTATAAGTTATTTTTAGGGTTCTAGTTGTCTTAGGTTTTAGTGGTAGTTGTCTTAGGGATTCTCAAGTATACCAATGCATATCATTGCCTATTCATACCATGCAATGGTATGCTTTTGCAATAGTATGCAATGGTATGCAACGGGAATACCATTGCCTATGCATACCATTTCATACCATTTCAATACCATGCAATGGTATGCATAGGAAATGGTATTGTCATTGCATACCATTGCATGGTATTGCAATGGTATGCATAGAAAATGGTATTTCCGTTGCATACCATTGCAAAGGCACAACATTGCATGGTATGCATTGGTATGCATAGGAAATGGTATTTCTATTGCATGGTATTGCAATGGTATGAATATGCAATGGTATTTCCTTTGCATAGCATTGCATGGTATTTCAATGGTATGTAATGGTATTACAATACTATGAAATGGTATGCAATGATATGCAATGGTATGCAAAGGCAATACCATTGCATAACATTGCATGGTATTGCAATGGTATGCAATGGTATGCATAGGCAATGGTATTTCCATTGCATACCATTGCATACCATTGCAAAGACATACCATTGCATGGTATGCATAGGCAATACCATTTCCTATGCATACCATGCAATGGTATGAAATGACAATACCTTTTCCTATGCATACCATTGCAATGGTATGCAATGGTATGAACAAGAAATGGTATTTCCTTTGCATACCATTGCATGGTATTGCAATGGTATGCAACAGTATGCAAAGGCAATACCATTCCCTATTCATACCATTGCATACCATTGCAATGGTATGCATAGGAAATGGTATTTCGTTTTCATACCATTGCATACCATTGCAATACCATTGCATGGTATTTCAATGGTATGCAAAGGAAATATCAATGCAGATGCATACCATTGGAATGCATCGGCAATGGTATTTCCTTTGCATACCATTGCATAGTATTGCAATGGTATGCATAGGAAATGATATTGTCGTTTCATACCATGGAAACGGTATTGCAATAATATGTAATGGTATGCAAAGGCAATACCATTGCCTATGCATACCATTGCATACCATGCAATGGTATGCAAAGACAATACCAAATCCTATGCATAACATTGCATACCATTGCAATACCATGAAATGGTATGCAACGGGAATACCATTTCCTATGCATACCATTTCAATACCATGCAATGGTATGCAAAGGAAATACCAATGGCTATGAATACCATTGGTATGCATATATTTCCTACGCATACCAATGGTATGCATAGACATTGGTATTTCCTTTGCATGCCATTGCATTGTTGGTTGTGGATCCTGATTATCTTCCTGATTCAAAGGTCTTTGCTTTCAACCATTTTCATACCCCATAAAGTCTATACACCCCTCCACGTGGGGGGGTGGTTGTAGGGGGAGATTTCCCCCCTTGCGGGGTCGGGGGGTCTCATCCCCCGAAGGAAAAATTTCCTTGTAAAATATTGTAATTCCGTAGTCAATCTAGACCATTCATTATATGGTCGTGGATCTGACGATAGAACTTATTTTAGGGATTTTTTTCCCTAGAAGACAACCCTATTTTATGAGGGAATTGTATTGTGTGATTATTGTATTCTGATATAGGAGACTTTGAGAGAAATAAGAGGAAGTTACAATGGGTGTGTTGCAGGTTGTATCCCATTATTTCGCTTGATGATAAAAATGGACCTGTAAATTTCTTTGGTGGGCGTAGCCCACATTGGGTGAACCACATATATCTATGTCTTTATTGTATTGTATATCTTCTTTGTTTTATTTTATTTCTCCATGATCATGTTTTTTTAACAACTAGCATCAGAGAGAAAGACAACTCATAGGAAAATAGGGTTCCTAGTTTGAGTGGGAGCAATGACAGAAGATGGAAAATTTAGGGTCGAGAAATTTAAAGGCCAAAAATACTAGTTATGGAAGATGCAGATGGAAGATTATTTATATCAAAATGATCTATTCCTACCATTGGGAAGAATAGAAAAGAAGTCGACGACCATGAAGGATGAAGAATGGGAGGTTCTCAACAGAAAGGCACTAGGAACAATATGGTTGAGCCTGACAACGTTGTTGGTTTTCAATATTTCAAAAGAAAAGACAATGAAGGAGATGATGGATGCATTGGCTAAACTATATGAAAAACCTTGGTGTCCAATAAGGTATTTCTAATGAAGCAATTATTTAATATGAAGATGTTAGAAGGTGGGTTTGTTGCAGATCATTTAAATGAATTTAATACGTTTACTAATAAGCTAAGTTATGTAAAAGTGGAGATGATGAGGTCATGGCTCTTCTGATCCTATGCTCATTTTCAGAAAGATGGAATGGGTTGGTCATGGATGTAAGTAACTCTGTCTCTGGTTCAAACAATCTAAACTTTGATGATGTTGTTGGTGTTATCCTTAGCAAGAAACTGCAACAAAAAAGAATAGGTGAGACATCAGGTAATGCATTTGCTGTGGAGAATATTGGAAGACAAAATGATATAGGAAATGGCTCAGGGAACCTTAGGAATTCTAGGAAGGGAAGATGCAAATCCATACTGGTAAAGGCATAGTGATGTAATTGTGAGAAGAAAGAACATCTGCAGAAAGGTTGGAGATCTCTAAAGAAACAAAGAGATGAACAACATGAGAAAAATTAGGAAGGAAATGTAACAAGTGATGTGTTACAAGATGCTTTGATTCTTTTTGTAGATAATATTTCTGAGTCTTGGGTAGTAGATTCAGGGGATTCATTTCATGCCATGCCCCATAGGAAACATTTTATAGATTATGTTCAAGGTGATTTTGGACAAGTTCATTTGGGTGATGATGCACCATGCAAAATTGTTGGAATGGGAAAGGTACAAATAAAGAAAAATAATGGAAACCAACGGTTGTTGAAAAAGGTTAAACATGTTCCAGATATAAGGAAAAATCTAATTTCAACAGGATAGTTGGCAATTGAAGGATGCATATCCATATTTATAGATAAATCATGGAAGGTCACCAAAGGATCACTGGTGATAGAAAAAAGAGAGAAGGTAGGTACATTGTATTTATGTACTGGTAATACTGAATCTTCTATCTCTTTAGCTTCTATAGGAGTGGATACAACACCATGGAATCATAGGCTTGGACACATGAGTGAGAAGGGGATGTAGATACTTCAAAAAAGAAATTTGTTGCCAGATATTAAACAAATTGATTTGGATTTCTGTGAGCACCGTATTTATGGAAAACATAAGAGAGTTAGATTTCTTAGAGTTAGAAAAGAAAAGAGTGAAATGTTAGAGCTTGTACATACGATGTATGGGGACCAACTCAGGTATCATCTCTTGGTGGCTCTCGTTATTATGTTACTTTTATTGATGATGAAACTAGAAAAACTTGGGTTTATTGCATTTGACAAAAATATGATTTTTTTTATACTTTTAAGAAATGGAAAGCTTTGGTTGAAAATGAGACAGGAAAATAGTTGAAGTGTCTCAGATCAAACAATGGACGTGAATACTATAGTAAGACATTTGATTATTATTGTTTAGACCATCGGATTCATAGAGAGAAGACAGTTCCAAGAACACCACAAGAAAATGGTATGTCAAAAAGGATGAAAAAGACCATCATGGAGTGTGTGAGGAGTATGAGATTGCATGCAGGGTTCCCCTTACATTTTTGGGCATATTTTGTAGATACTATTATTTAATTGATAAAAATAGGATGTTCAAGTTCTTTGGATAATGGCATTTCAGAGAAGGCATGGATAGGTAAAAAGGTAAACTATTCATTTCTGAAGACTTTTAGTTGTGAATCATTTGTCCATATCGATAAATAAAATAGAACAAAGCTTGAAGCAAAATCCAAGAAGTGTACCTTTATTGGATATGGTGTTAATGATTTTGGTTATCACTTATGGGATTATGAAAATCAAAAAATCATTAGAAGTAGAGATGTCATATTCAATGAGAAGGTCACGTATAAAGATTTGTTGCAGGGAAGGAAATAGGAAGAAGAAAAAACAGAATACACAGTACTTGATGAGATCACTGGAAAAAATTCCAATGGTACCAAAAAATCAAAATGTACAACAACAGGAACAACAAGTACCTCAAACTCCTGCAAATGTTTTTAGAATATCTACCAGGTTAAGTAGACCCCCTCAACAATACTCTCCTTCAATATATTATTTATTATTGACTGATTCTAGTGAACCAAAATTTTATGAAGAGACAATGCAGGTAGACACTAAAAGGAAGTGGGAGAAAGACATGAAAGAGGAAATTGATTCCTTGGTAAATAACCAGACTTGGGAGTTGGTCCAGTTGCCTACAAGAAAAATATCATTGCATAATAAATGGGTTTACTGGTTGAAGGAAGAAGATGGAAGCAAAAAGAGATACAAGGATAGACTTGTTGTAAAGGGGTTTGCACAAAAGAAAGGTATAGATTTTGGTAAAATATTTTCTCCTATTGTTAAAATGACTTCAATTAGGACTATTTTAAGTCTTGTGGAAATAGAAGATTTGCATCTTGAACAATTAGATGTAAAGACAACTTTTCTCCATGGGGATTTAGATGAAGATATTTATATGCTGAAGCCACAGAGGTATGAGGTCAAAGGGAAGGAAAATTTGGTATGCAGGTTGAAGAAGAGCTTGTATGGTCTAAAGCAAGATCCACGGTAGTGGTATTTGAAGTTTGACAATTTTATGACAAAACAAGGTTATAGTAGATGTCATTTTGATCACTATGTTTATTTTAAAAGGCTAGAAAATGGAAGCTATATTATCTTGCTATTATATGTAGATGGCATGCTTGTTGTAGGGTCTAATATGCAGGATATAAATGTGTTCAAGAAGCAATCATCTAATTCATTTTTGATGAAGGATTTGGGTGTTTCAAAGAAAATCCTTGGTATGATAATAACAAGAGACGGGAAAATAAAAAAATGACATTGTCACAGGGTGAGTACATAGAGAAGGTGTTAGAGAGCTTTATAATGAAGAATGCAAAACCAGTTAGTACACCTTTGGCCAACCATTTCAAATTAACTAAGGAAATGTGTCCCAATACACATGAGGAGATATAATACATGTCCAAGGTACCTTATTCATCAACAATTGGTAGCTTGATGTATGTGATGATTTGCACAAGACCATATATTGCACATGCAACAAGTATATGGACAATATAAGTAAGGAACATTGGGAGGAGTTAAAGTGGATTCTCAGGTATTTGAGAGGTTTTGAGAGGTAATTCTACTCATGCATTATGTTTTGGAGGTTCAAACATTGTTCTACAGGGTTATGTTGATTCATATATGGCAGGTGATAAAGATAGCAGGAGGAGCACCACAGGGTATGTTTTTACTGTAGGTGGAACATCATTAAGTTGGATTTAAAAACTAAAAAAGGTTGTTTCACTTTCAACAATAGAAGCAGAGTATGATGTTGCTACAGAGGCTAGTAAATAAATGATTTGGTTACAGAAGTTTACAGAGGAATTGGGAAAGAATCAGGAGAATAATAGGTTGTACAATGATAGTGAGAGTGTCATTCATCTTGCAAGTAACTCATATTTACATTAAAAGAATAAGAATATACAACTCAGGTACCATTTCATACAATATGTCTTGGAAGATGGACATTAGAAGTTGTAAAATATACATACTAGCCAGAATCCTGCAGACATGTTAACAAAGAGAGTAACCATGAAGAAACTGAGTTCCTGCTTATTTTTAGTTGGAATTCAAGCATTAAGGTGAAGATGAGAAATTTGTTAGGTCCAAGGTGGATCACAGTCCAGTAGGTACAACAACAGTGGAGTTATTGTGATCAGTCTCCAAGTGGGAGATTGTTGGTTGTGGAGCCTAATTATCTTCCTGATTCAAAGGTCTTTGTTTCCAGCCGTGTTTATACCCCATGAATACTATACACCCCAAAATAATGTACACCCCTCCATGTAGGGGGGTTGAAGGGGGGTCTTCCCCCCCCTGTGAGGTCCAAGGGGTTCATTCCCCCTGGTGGGGGTTTTGGGGAGAAGCCCACGAAGGAAAAATTTCCTTGTAAAATATTGTAATTTCATAGTCAATATTAACCGTTCATTACAAGGTCACAGATATGATGGTAGAAGTTATTTTAGGGATTTTTTCCCTAGAAGGAAACCCTATTTTATGAGGTAATTGTATTGCGGTTGTGCATGAGTGTGATTATTTTATTCTAAGAGAGGATACTATGAGAGAAAGAAGACAAAGTTACAATGAGTGTGTTTTAGGTTGTATCCCTTCATTTTGCTGGATAATAAACAAGAAAGACCTAACAATTTCTCTAGTGGACATAGCCCACGCTGGGTGAACCCCGTATATTTGTGTCTCTATTGTATTGTGTATCTTTTGTGTTTTATTTCCTTATTTTTTTTATTTTATTGCTTCACGATAATGTTTTTCTAACATGCATGGTATTGCAATGGTATGCAATCGTATGCATAGGCAATGGTATTGTCGTTGCATACCATGGAAATAGTATTGCAATGGTAGGCAAAGGCAATATCATTGCATATGAATACCATTGCATACCATTTCAATACCATGCAATTAATGGTATGCATAGGAAATGGTATTTCCTTTGCATACCATTGCAAAACATTGCATGGTATTTCTATGTTATGCAATGGTATGCATAGGCAATGGTATTGTTGTTGCATACCATTGCATGGTATGCATAGGAAATACCATTTCATATGCATACCATGCAATGGTATGCCATGGTATGCAATGACAATACCATTTCATATGCATACGATTGCAATACCATTGCAATGGTATGCAAAGGAAATACCATTGACTTTTCATACCAATGGTATGCATAGGAAATGGTATTTTCGTTGCATACCATAGCATACCATTGCATGGTATGCCATGGTATGCAACGACAATACCATTTCCTATGAATACAATTGCAATACCATTGCAATGGTATGCAAAGGCAATACCATTTCCTTTGCATACCATTGCATGCCATTGCAATGGTATTGCAATGGTATGCATAGGAAATGGTATTGTATTTGCATACCATTGCATGGTATTACAATGGTATGCAATGGAAATACCATTTCCTATGCATACCATTGCATGGTAGTTGAACACAATTGCATGCTATTGAAATGGTATGCAAAAGAAATACCATTGCCTATGAATACCATTTCATACCATGCAATGGTATTCATAAGAAATACCATTGCCTATGCATACCATTTCCTATGCATACCATGCAATGGTATTCCATGGTGTGCAACAACAATACCATTTCCTATGCATATCATTGCATACAATTTAAATACCATACAATGGTATACAATGGTATACAAAGGAAATACCATTTCCTATGCATACCATTGCATGGTATACAATGGTATACAAAATAAATACCATTTCCTATGCATACCAATGGTATGCATAGGAAATGTTGTTGCCTTTGCATACCATTGAAATGGTATGCATAGGAAATGGTATTGCCTATGCATACCATTGCATGGTATTGCAATGGTATGCATAGGCAATGGTATTTCCTTTGCATACCATTGCACTACCATGCAATGGTATGCAATGACATTACCATTTCCTATGCATACCATTTCAATACCCTGCAATGGTATGCATAGGAAATGGTATTTCCGTTGCATACCATGGTATGAAAAGGAAATACTGTTGCAATACCATGCAATGCCAAGCAATTATATGAAAATGAAATACCAATGCCTATTCATAACATTGCATACCATGGAAATGGTATTGCAATGATATGCAAAGACAATACCATTGCCTATGCATACCATTGCAATACCATGAAATGGTATAAAAATGCAATACCAATGCCTATGAATACCATTTCATACCATGGAAATGGTATTTCAATGGTATGCAAAGGCAATACCATTTCCTATGCATACCATTTCATACCATTGCAATACCATGCAATGGTATGCAAAGGAAATACCATTTCTTATGCATACCAATGGTATGAATAGGCATTGGTATTTCCTTTGCACACCATTGCATACCATTGCATAATATGGAAATGGTATGCATAGGAAATGGTATTGTCATTTCATACCATCGATCTTGCTAACAATTGGCTAGGAAAAGACACGTTGGGCTGCATTGCAGTATTTAGAACGAGACTTCTTACTAATTATTTGAAAATCATATACAAGTTTTTGTACTATATGATGACTTGTTTCTACACTTTTAATTGTTTTAATACCTAAAATTCTCCCAACAACAGTTAAACTTATAGATTTTAACAAAGATAAAAATAATTGACATTTAGCAGCATCGAATTTTGGTTCAAAGTATTCTTGAATGATTTTATAAGAGTGATAATGAATAGTATGGTTAGGTAACTTACCTTAAAGTGATGCTAGACCACTTTCATCGACTTGAATGCATTTAGGAGTTCTTCACCACACAGTTCTCAATCTAGTTAGGGATGATGAACCCATATTATGGGACTCTTGACCTCCCTGTTGTGGAGTTAACAATGTTGCAATTCTCTCCATTTCAATCACCGACAAATCAATTGTGGGAGGAGAGGGCACATGGGATTGTCTAGTTTATGGAACATTTGACTGTCCAACAAGAGATTGCACCACATGACCTTCTTCACTACAATGATGTACACCAGTTTCTTCTCTAATTTCATCCAATGTATATTCAACTCCAAGAAAATCCTCCATCATCTGGTCATCCACAAAAAGTTGTCTTGACAAGATATTGTTTGGATTTCTCTCTAATGAACTCTTTCGATTTTCTTCTGGTGATGGATGAGAAACAATAGCGGCGTTTATTATGCTAGAAATTGTATTTCTCTCTTCTGAAAGCCTACACTTTGAAGCACATAAATTTTATTTTTCTCTTTCTTCTTCTACCTTTTTGATCGATTTATTTTTTCTTGAGAAATTTATTTATCAAATACGGTGGTTCCCCATATTTAAAGATAAGAATTATCTTCCAAACACCCACCACAAATTTGTCTTTGTATTATGTA
>SNQJ01S0072270.1:12426-32640 GCA_010110895.2 Picea sitchensis
ACCAACGCCCAGTTTCAATATGGAGCTCGTGAGAATTTGTTCTTATCTTAGCAATGCTTATTTTTTTCTTTACACTTGGAAAAACAGATAGATACTTTTGATCTTCTAGATTAGGGTTGATTACATCTTTATAATACCTTAATTTTCTTTTCTCCTCTAACTCTTTATCACACCACATTTTTTCCTTAAATTTTGATTTGACGTTTTTTTTAATAGTATCTTTATTCTGTAAAATGGTTTCTTCCATGATTCCCCAATAGTTTAGCCAAGACCGGGAGTCTTTATGCCATCCTCGCTTGAGTCGATGGTGTCTATGACTTGATTTTGAAGCAATTTTAGGTAGCCTCTTGTCTTCCATGTTGTTTAACTTGTTCTTGTACATTAGGTATATAGTCATAGCCATGCTCTCAATGGGGGGGAGGCTTTTTTCTACGAGGAGGATGGGATAGGGCATATTTCCTTTAATTTTGAGATTATAGGTTATAGAATTCTTTTTTATTTGCTCTATCTTTCTCCAGGATTCACGAGAGATACTACAGCCCCAGACTTTACATCCATAAAGAATAGTAGGTGTAAAAAGAGTCTCAAAGAGGAGTTTCTTCTTATCCCAACTCCAAATATCAGCTAATTTATAATTGTTTTCAAGCCCATAATAAGCTTTCCATCCCCCAATAATCATTTTCTCAATGCTATAATTCCAATTGAGCTTGTGGTGAATATCAATTCCAAGATATTTGTATGAAGTCACTTCCTCCAAGCTGTTGTTTTCATATATAAAGGTATCATAAGGGATCTTATTGGATTTAATAATCATGACCTTAGTCTTATCAGTATTAACAGTCATACCCATATTGGAGCAAAAATCCTTGAGGATTCTTAGTTAGTTTTCAAGATCATGGGGACTCCTTTCCATAAGAAGGATATAATCGGCATAAAGAAGAAGATTGATGACTATACCAGTGAGAGTAGGGTCGAAACAATATGTTTTTTCCAAGCATTCTTCTAACTTATCAATGTATATGCCAAAAAGGGTAGGGGACAAGGGACAACCTTGTTTGAATCCAATATTGCAATTAATCTCTTTTGACCAGCCCTAAGTGTTTTTAAACTTAGAAATAATGTTCTCATACATCCTTGTTGCAGTAGCCCTCAACTCGAGAGGAACTTTTATCTCTTCCAACCTATTCCAAAGGTTTTTCCTAGGAACCATGTCAAAATCTTTTCTAAAGTCAACAAAACAAAAAAAAAGATTGGTTTTAGTATTGCGGAACTCCTCTGCAATGATCCTAAATAGTTGATGAAAGTATAATGTTAAGAATTGAATCATTGTTATGTTTTTGGATGTTAGCAAGGGATTTTGACAAATGGCCCATGGAATTTTCTCAAATGTAAGTGTTGTTTTTTCTAATCAAATGTTTTTTCTTCTCAATTAGATTGTCAATAATTCTGAGTTAATAATATGTTTTGAATAGTTTTGTATTGGTCTCTATAGGATGTTAGAAAGGGATTTTTGACAGAATGACCATGGAATTTCCTTAAATGTAAGTGTTGTTTTTTTTTAATTAAATATTTTTTTCTTCTCAATTAGATTGTTAATAATTGTGAGTTAATAATATGTTTTGAGTAGTTTTGTATTGGCCTCTCTTTTAGTCTTGTCTAGTAATACTATTAGTAAATGGGGATCATAGAATTAATTATATTTTTTTGTGAAGTAATATTATTAGTGAATGGGAATGGGTTCATGGAATTAATGTTATTTTTAAAATAAATTAAGATTTATAAATTCCCACAAATTAATAATAAAAATTAAATATTGGCAATCACAAATATAAAATATTGTTGAAGAAAAATTGGTCAAACATGGGTAGATTGTAGTTTTCATTTGCATTGATATTGGTTCTAATTACTTCTTAACTTTAAGGGAAAAGACCCTCAATTTAAAGAGTTGAAAAGAGTAAAACAAGAAAGAGTTGAAAAGAGTAAGACAAGAAATGCTATAGAATATCCAATATCCATTTAGACAAATAATATAAAGAGTTGAAGAGAGTAAAACAAGAGATGCTATAAAATATCCAATATCCTTTCATAAGAAATACTTCATGATTTATTTTTGGTAAATGAAACACAATTTTGATTCTTAAAATTAAGTATGGAATGTGTTATATTGGATAACCAATAGAATTTTAATGAGTTTATATTTGTTAAATTTGGCAACTAGGGTTTGGAAAATATAAAAGAGAGTAAGACAATGAAATACAATTTTGATTCTCACAATTATGTATGGAATGTGTTCTATTGGATAACCAAAGAATTTTAATGAATTTATATTTGTTAAATTTGGCAGTGATGGTTTGGAAAATATAGAGAGGCATGTTTTCTTGAGCCTTATAGTAAAAAACATTGCACATAAAGAGCTAAAAACGTTAGGAAAGGAATGTTGTAGAATATCTCAATAATAGAATATTTTTAATGATTTTCATTATGAAAAATAAGTGCATCTTTGTTTCTTAGGAAAAACTCGTTTTTCCTAGTAAGAAAGTCTAAACTAAAGAGTCAATTTCTTTTACTTTTGTTCCTATTTATTGAGGAATTGAGACAATATAGAAGGGAGACACATTATGTAATGGTCACAAGATTTTCAGTCTCATCATATTTGTTTTATAGGGAAAAGAGTCATGGTTTGCATAAAAACAAGCATGGGAAATTAATAAAAGTATAATTCAAGAAAATGTTGAGTGCAATGTCTCAACCAATAATATTATTGGAAATGATTATGGCACGAGAAAATAAAAAATTCCAATTCAAGTTTGACATTTGTAGCAAGAATTGCAAACAATGGTTAATCTTCCATGTGGATTGAAACGCAACCATTATGCATATGTATTAGTTGTTTTATTTGGAGTCTCCACATTAATCTAAAAAAAATTCTAAGCATTATGTTGGAATCCCTAGCCACCATGCAAACATTTAAGTCTATAAAGAATTTCATTGTTGGTGGCCTGCTATTTTAAATTCTTCAACAACATCTAAACTAACAGGGATGACCACATTTTAAGGATACAATAGGTATATATTGTAAATAATTTTGAACAATAACACAAAATTAATCCCAAAAACACTACTAAAAATTCATTGAAACACCTTTTGAAGCACCGATAAGATCTTAGTAAAGAGACATAACTAGGAGTAATCAATCCCCAACATAGACACTGAAGAAGCCTACAGATTTAGAAAATTATATGATCATACAAAATTAAAAAACTACACTACACAATAATCTTAATATATTAATCCATAATATTTGTGTCAGCTAAAATGGTAAACTTGTTATTGATGTTTTACATATACATAGAGAAATGAAGATAGTATGTCATTGTTATAAGCATATTTCATAGAAAAAATGATATATATTCATATACAAGAATGACTAGTCATTATGATACAATTCTCTGAAAAACAAAGAATGAAAATCAATGAATAAATGCAAACGAACGAGTTAGATAGAGACTCAACTATCAAAAAGAAAAAAGTACATGTCAAACGTAAGAGTCCATTCATGTCAAACGTAAGAGTCCATTCATTGGGTGGCCTAAAGAAAACCGGAAAAGATATTACGAGACACAATCTATCAAACATAAGAGTCCATTCATTGGGTGGCCTAAAGAAAACGGAAAAGGATATCACGAGACACAAGCTACTACTATGATAAAATTATAATATATTCATATGGGTTGCACATCATAGTAAAACTATAATATAATCATATGTGTTGCGCATCATTTGGTCATAGTGAATAGAGTTTCCCCAGTGGTATTCATTATATTTTACAATGTTTTTGGCTTGGAGTAATACCTTATAAATTATCTGAATTTCCCATAAACAATTTTTATTCTTGTGTTATTTGAAAGTGTGTTGTGTTGTGAATAAATAATCTTTGTCGCTTATAAGGGAAGGGAATTGTTATACATGTGGGATTATTCACAACATATTTTCAAAGTGCATAATTAAGAAACTAGTATGAATGTGGAACAAAATGTCAATGCATAAATATATGCTTGCACCTTTACATACAAATATAGATAGGGATATGAATATGGATAGGAATATGCTACATGGAAGCTAATTTCAATGCACAAGGTATAACACCCAAGGAAAAAATAGGCATGGAAAAAGGGTTAGGGTTTAGGATGTTATTATATCAATTCAAGAGATTTGAAGTCTTACACCTCAAAGACAGCTTGGCAAATATAAATTTCTCCATCATTATGGATAAGAGAAAAATACAATAAAAATAAATAAATGCATTAAATTTTCTTTGTAAACTAAATTCTATAATCTATAGGTGGGCACTAAGCCCATACCCAGATTTATCATAATATATAGGTCTGTTACACATTATTTGTGTCACTCTTATGATCGTTAATGATGTAAACCTATCATTTTTCTTTAGAAGGATCAGTGGCTTGAATTCCTGAAGAAAGAAGGGAGAAGGAATTTGCCTAAGAGAAGAAATTGTATTTTCCTTTGTTAAACCCTATCAAGGAAGATCGTCGCAGGTTTCACTATACATAGGGTGTGGCGATGCCTGAGTTCTGCACCCTGCTCTAAAGCTAGGTTGCGACATCGTCACATGCTGCACTATACTTAGGGTGCGATGATCTTCGTACATGGTAAAAACGAGCATTTTATCGATGCCTCTAGAAGGAGAAGATTATATGGTGAGGTGGCCTCCGAACGGTTTGGATCTTACTCGCTTTCATGATTTAGTGGGATCACCATAACCTCTTCACCCTATCCTCTTCATCTTATAAAAGGAGAGGAGATCTCATGGACAAAGTTAGCTTGGGTTTTGTAGCTTGGATTCTTTGGAGCTTGTATATTGGCTTTGAGCTTTGCTTTGTCAAGATAGATTGGGAGTAGCTATCAGATCTATAGTCTCAAAATCTATGGATTAGAAGTGTGTGGGAAGCAAGGAACTGTTGGAAGGAACCTGACAACATCAAGGCATTTGGTTGTATGTTTCTTCCACATTCTTTAATATAGATATACTTTTCTTTCCTATATGAATGTTATTTATTCATATTGTATGATTCCTTGATCACATACATAGTTTCATATCAAGTAGACTATGTTGTTCTTGTCTTCGTTGGCTTGTGTTCTTTTGCAGATATTTCTCCATAAGCCTTACGACAGAGCTTGGATTGCATTGGCGAAATCGGATCTTCGATATTTAAAAGGTATGTCCTAGATCCATCTCTCATTTGATAGTTGAAATCTAAGGAAAGAGTAGTGTATTGTCTTTTTTTGTTCTAGTTTCATAGTGAAGCTAGGGGGATTGATTTGTGTCTACACTTAACAATTAGCCCGATAACAAAATTGGCGACCATACTAGGGAACATATTGTTTTCCTAATTTGTCTTGTTTTCTTACTTTGATTGTTTGGGTTCTATTTTCTGAGTCACTAAGAGATCCAACTTGACTCTCTCACTGCTAAACTTTACTGGAAAAACCTTCATGATTTTTTATTTTTTCCATTCTTAATTTGATCGTCGCACCCTGCTTTGAGGAATAGTGTGGCGATATAGGATCGACGCACCCTACCTTTTGACATAGTGCGATGTCTCTGCACTTTATTTGTTCTCTGGCCTGCGGCGATCAAGGATCATCGCGTTGTGTTAGTCTATTAGCTTGCGACGATTGTGCAAAAAAAAAAGTTGGTGGTTTTCCTTGCCCAGATCTGTGATATGGTTCTGGGGTGAATTTATTGGTTTAATTATAGTTTTTTTACAGTCTTCTTGATAGTCTTTGAATATTCTTTTAGCCATCTTTTCATCGTTTTGGCTTGTTTTGTTTTGAAAGATTTGATCTCTTTCTTTGAGTGTATTTCTGTTACAAAGCATTGTTTTTTCTTTACAATCTCTTTTATTTTATGTTTTCTCTATTATTCCCCACACCCCACCCTCACCCTCATAAACCATTCATCCTAAGACGCTCATTTCATTCTCATTATTTCCTAATGTCCTCCACCTCCACATGTCTTTACTTAGTCATTCCCAGTCTTTCCCTGAAAGCATGTATATAGGGATAGACTTTTCCCAAAACATGTCCACCTAAAACCAGTCATTCTAAAACACTCAGTTCATTCGCATCCTTTCCTATCGCCCTCCACCTCTACATTTATTTGACTGACTCCTATGACCCACTCCATGTGTCATCTAAGAAGATCTATTTGGAATATTTCAATTTCTAATCAACTCATCTTAGATCATATTTTACTACCACCTCCAATATGTATACATAAACTGTCACACTCCATGTGCCATCTAAGAAGATCTGTTGGAATATTTCAATTTCATATCATCTTAGCTCAGATCATATTTTACTACCACCTCCAATGTGTATACATAAACCCTTTGTGTAGTTGCAATCACTCACCAGAAGCACCATAAGGTAATGAGACCCATGTCTTTTTGAATGGATCCATGAAACTACTAGTGCATCTCCATATAGCATGGATGATTTTAGGGGCTAAATTTAGCTCATGGGCTAATTTTCCATGGTTTTTCCAAAAATGAGATTCGCTATTTTAAAAATGATTCGTCCAAATTCTACAGGATAAAATTATTTTACCTTAAAAATCGCCAAAATTTTATAAAACTGTATAAAATCCTTAGAAATTTGAATATTTTTACAAAAATATCGCCGAACATTTATAGATGGCATATGAAGGATAAGTAATGTTCGCTAAGGTTTCTACATTTTAAAATAAATTTCCATCCTTAAAATCATCCATGCCATATAGTTGTTGACTCTTATAGAGAGGATCTAAAATTAGACGAAATCTAGTTTCCCAAGAGATTCATGGTCATGGTGGGGGATAAATATGTTGCAATATTGGTAGAGAAACTCCATTCTACTATCATGGCTACCATTCCCAGGAATATAGTGAGTGTGCCCTTGCTCAGAGGTTTCATTCATAAAGCCCTTAGGCAAGTTTGGAAACCTCTCTTCACTATTAATTTCCCCTTTAGTTGAAGGTGGATGAATGGTCCATATAAGATAATATCCACCCAATAATTTAGCAATGGTAATCCTCATGTTTTTATCACGTCCCTAATACCACTCACAATTGTGTCCTGAAAAAAGATATAGGAATTTTAAACTTCTTTGCAACTTTCAAAACCCAATGGAGGAAGGAATACTAAAAGATGCAAGATATATTGTTTCGTAGAGAATTTATTCTCTCTATGAGATTTTCTGATGTGATTCAACCCATCCTACATAACATGTTGAGGACCTTGTCCACATCCTTCGACCTATTGAAATCTAAATCATGGTTGGCTTCATTCATCACAAACTATGTACATGTGATCATGGTTGGCTTCATTCATCACAAACTATGTCCTCTTTCTTTCTTATAAGAGTCTGATAAAAATAGAGTTTCTTATCACTAAGTCATTACCAATTCTCATATATCTTCATTCATCACAAACTATGTCCTCTTTCTTTCATATAAGAGTTTGATAAAAATAGAGTTTCTTATCACTAAGTCATTACCAATTCTCATATATCTCACATTGAATAATTCTTAATGTATATGTCCTTTTTTTTCATATAGAAGTTTGATAAAAATATAGTTTCTTATCACTAAACCATTACCAACTCATATATTTGACATTGAGTAATTCTTAATCTATATACTAAGTCACCATCAAATACATTACGGTTATTTTTTATTTAAATTATTTGAAAATGGTTATTTATAATCCATTTTTTATTTTTTTTATTAAAAAGAAAACAAAATTATGAAGACAAATTATTATTGTAATATTATGTTTCAAATTCCTCTAATCATATGATAATTGTATAAAAATGTAAAAAGAAAATAAATTGTGACTTAAAAAATTAAATGAAATAGCAAGATAGGTTAACTTGATATAAGAAAAACATTATAGTTAAAAATACTTACTTGAACCATAGTCATATTTAGAAAGGTATTTTTTTCAAAATCTCTAACTAATAGATATAGAAGAATGATATTGTATGATTTATGTTTGTAATTTTAATCTAGCTTTTTCACTTTACACATGACAAATTTATAAGAATGTTATTATGTGATTGGTATTTCTATTTTCAATTTCACTCTTTTACTTTTGGAAAAAAATTTAATGTAATGAGTAATTAATAGATTATTAAAATTGAGATAGTGCATTGGTAAACCACACTTTTAAGAGATAAGGAATAAATTGAATATTTAATATTCTATACAACTAATCCAAAATTTAAATTTCAATAAAAATTTAAAAAACATAATAATAAAAACTGAAAAAATAATAATAACTATATAATAAAATAAATCAGCATAGATCTAGAGTTAATATTCATATGAATTTATTTATATTATTCCAATTTATTCAATTTTACTACTTGAAATTGCACTTTTAAAATAAAATAAACATTTTTTTACTAAATAAAAACCAATAATTATAAAACAAAATTACAAAATCACAAAATATCATATAGATATTCAAACAAATTGATATTAAAATATCTTAAGTATATGTTTTATTTTGATATATGTTTCCATAAAACTAACTTGTAAATGTAAATAATAATCTTAAAAGTCAAGGTTAGAAGTTGAAACTATCATTTAAATATTCAAACAAATTATTAAATTATTATTTAATTTTTTTATGTAGATGTTTTAAAACATAAGAAAACATGTTTCAAAATTGTAAATGTAAAACAGTGATCTTAAAAATTAAGGTTATAAGTTTGAAACAATCATTTAAATATTCAAACAAATTATTAAATTATTATTTAATTTTCTTATGTAAATACTTTAAAACATAAGAAAACATGTTTCAAAAAATATTAAGGTTAGAAGTTTGAAACAATCATTTAAATATTCAAACAAATTATTAAATTATTATTTAATTTTCTTATGTAAATACTTTAAAACATAAGAAAACATGTTTCAAAAAATATTGAGTGTGAATAGGAACCTTAAAATTAAAGGATAATTTAACAAGTCACAAAACATGTTTCAAAAAATCTTGAGTGTAAATAGGAACCTTAAAGTTAAAGGATAATGTAACAAGTTACAAGAAATCATTTAATTATTCAAAATCGGTATCAATATATCTTATGTAAATGCCTATTTTGAAATATGGTTTTTAAAATGTTTGTCAAGTTGTAATCTTAAAATATTAAAATAGTATTGAAATATTAAAATAGTATTGAAAAGTAATCTTAACATTCAAAGATAAGGATAAAAATATTGAATAATAATCTTAACATTAAGGATAAAGATAAAAATATATGGTTGGGGATTATTATTTTTTTCTAAGAAAAAAAATTGTTCACTTAAAAGATATTAAAAGAATAAAAAATATAAAAACATATCATGGAAGTAAATGTTTATATATCTTTTTTAGTTAATAAAAAAATAATAATTTAAATTTTTTTTTTTTTTTTTAAGTTGTTTGAAAATAGAAATAAAATTTTAAAGTTAATTAAGGATTTCCATACCTTTCATAAGGTTTAATAAACAAAAAATTGTTTTAATAGTTACTGTTGTATCTTAAGGATCTTACATTTTATTATAAAATTTTACCATGACCAAAATTATTTTATAAATTTTTAATTTATGAATAAAAATATTATTATTATTATC
The DNA here is from genome assembly GCA_010110895.2 of Picea sitchensis. Taxonomy (NCBI): domain Eukaryota; kingdom Viridiplantae; phylum Streptophyta; class Pinopsida; order Pinales; family Pinaceae; genus Picea; species Picea sitchensis. The sequence continues at coordinate 22,103 of SNQJ01S0072270.1, forward strand.
CACCTAAAGATATTAGACCAAAACATATCATTTTTAAATTTCATCTAACGTTTTTATTATCATCTCTAAAATAAAATTATAACTTAAAAATCATGCATTTAATTATATAAATTAATCTAGATTAGTCCACTCAAATTTATACTTTTTCTTTTTAAAACTTACAATATTTTCACCAATTTAAGAGTTATTGTAAAAAGTGATTATAAAAATAGTAAACCAACTTTAAATAAGATCATTTTAATTACAATATCTTTATGATTCCAATTAACAATATTAACATAAAAACTTTCCTCTATAATTATTACACGATCTCCATTCACCAACTTAAAATTTTTCTTAATTATTAAATTTTAACTCTTAAATATAAGTTACCTTCTTGCCACTCTATGAAAAAGTCTGTCCAGTGGAGAACAGATTGAATAAACGAATAATACTTTTTGGATGGGGAAGTACTATTACCCCATCGCATCAACATACATACAATTGTGAATGGAGAGCGGTGACATTTTTTCGACGTGGCAGTTCACTATTTATTATACAATTGTTATTTTGTCATCAACTATTAAATATTTATTACGTGAAATCATGTTGGTTATAACATTTACTTGGTATATTTGGGTAACCCTAATATAAAATTTTGGTTTCAAATCATTTGGATTGAAATTTTGATAAAATAGATATAAAATCTTAACATATATGCGCATGCGCATACAAGGAGAGGTTCATATTATTCAATAAAAGTTTATTTTCGTAATAAAATAAACATATGGTAAATTGATCAAGGTTCAAATTCAATAATAAAGTAAATTGATCAAGGTTCAAATTTAATAATAAAATAAACATATGGTAAATTGATCGTAAAGTTTATATTTAATAATAAAATAAACATATGGTAAATTGATAAGGTTCATATTCAATAATAAAATAAATATATGGTAAATTGATAACTAATAAAAAAACAATTAGTAGAAAGTTACTTAAGAAAATAAAAGCAATAACTAGTTGTATTAATTGTGTAAAAGTGTTGTAATAATCAACTAATTATAATACTATGTTTAAAGCTATTCAAACAAAATTCACTATAAAACTAAATAAACAAAATAAACAAGTTATATAAACAAGTTACATATAAACTAAATAAACAAGTTACATATAAGTTAGAAAAGTTTATATCATAAAATCAATTGCTTATACATTCCAGAATTTTAATAAATTAGCATAACAAGTTTCATAAATGGCACACTTTAGAACTTAAGTCTATCTCCAAAAATGTTTAGTCAACAGTGACTTCTAACATTTCATAAAAAAATATACAAAGAGGAAAAGAAAAAACCCTATTACAATTTAAATTCATATATCTTATAGCAAAGAGGAAGGAGATGTGAAATCAATAATTTAGATAAATTTGGATAATTGTTCATTTCCCCTTCGTCTTTATTCGGTTCTGTTGCTCCATTAATTTGTCATTTTATTGCAATTGCAAAGTTCACATTCATTTCCTATTTGAATTTGTTTCTCTAAAATACTATCCCACCACATGGCTTGAGGAAGTTTCACCCTTCTTTTTTCTTCATTTTTTTTGTAATTTATTTTTTATATGTATAATGTATGTTTCAAAAGTTTCATTCAAAACATTTTTTTAGGAAATTATGATGTTAATACTACTCCCATGGTTTGAGGAAGTTTCACTTTTTTTCTTTTTTTTATTTCTTTATATGTATAGTTCATGCCTCAATAGTTCCATTCAAAGCATACATTTTTTTTAATATTTGCCTCACCTCCACCCTCATATATGAGGGTCCCTTAAGAAAATTATGATATTTGAAAACAGACATGTAGGAAGTTTCATTCAAAGCATACCTTTTCTCTAATATGTATCCAACCCCACCCTCATATATGAAGGTCCTTTAGGAAAATTATGATATTTGAAAGGAGACACGTAGGATGCTAGGATATGCCTTATTATTTTTTCAAATGATACACATAGGATGCTAGGATATGCTTATTATTTTTTCAAATTTTTCCATTTTAAACAACAAAGTTTTAATTTATGTCATTTCCTTGATAGGAGAAGTCTTTTTTAAGATTATATAATATTCTAGGTCCTTGGATACTTTCTCTCATGAAAATAATTTGTACTTTAACTCAAGAGATGGTAAATGGAAAGTATTTTTCATATTCTTTGTAGCTTGCCATCACAAAGAATTATTTATTACTTCATGAATGACCCTCTCTTAATGGCATTGTAAGTTGTCTATTTCTAGTATTTCAAAATAAAATCCTCTTCTTCGAGGGTTTTAGGTGTGAAAATAGTAATTTTTATGAGAATTTTCTCTCAAGAGAACTATTAATATTTTACCTTATTAAGTTGAAAATGAGCTTCCTTGGAAGGAATTTCCCATGTTTGGATATGCGTCATGACACTAGAACCATGAGCTTCCACACTTTGGGATTTGTCATAAAATGAGTACTACTTTAGAATCTAGGTCAACGTTTGTTCACTTGTTCGTTTTTTTTTATCACTTGCTTCCTCTATCTATCAAATGAAAACAATTCCAAATCATCAACTTCATCTACATGAGTTCAAATAGTGTCATCACCTCCTATAATCGTGCCTGAACTGAAATCACTCGCAAATTTTTAAGTGGTGAAAAAAATTTATAGTCTTGTTTCCCTTTGTTGAGTCTAACTACCATGTGATATCTTTAGTGTTTTGTTGCATTAGCTCACTTTCTTATGATGTAGTTTCTTCTACTTTTAGTGTTATTCAATTTTTTACTTCTCTTCGGCCTTTTCCTCATCTTCTCTCTTGAACAATTCCTTAGTGTTTTGATGCATTAGCTCATTTTATTATGATGTTGTTTCTTCTACTTTTAGTGTTATTGAATTTTTTACTTCTCTTCGGCCTTTTCCTCATCTTCTCTCTTGAATAATTCCTTAGCCTCTGCATAAACTTTGGATTTCATCTCCTCTTTTACCTTTTTTTTTCCAATTCATCTCTCGCTTTAACATATTCTTCTATTTTCCTTGCCAATTTCCTTTCTTAACAACTTTTCTCTATGCTTGTTTTGTTCGTTTGGCCTCATCTCTTGCCTTGGTCAGGCCTCCAATTTTGAATTTTCCTATTATTTTATTTTCTCTTGAAGGGTTTTTCTTTCAGTAGTAACCCTTGAAACTTATTCCTTGTTCTTACTTGTTTTATCCTAAGCAATCAATTACAAATTATTCGAGACTTATGAATAAGTCAATGTTCTCTTATAGGGTTTCTTAGCCTCATTATCTTGATTTTTTTAAGGGAAAGAGATCCTCATCTCTAATCTGCATTTATCAATAATCCTTAGGGGATCATGCATTTGAGATCTTCCTAAATTCAAATGATATGCCTCAATGTTTTCTCCCTCCATCTTTTTCTAAGTGGAATATGTTATCCCATGCATGCCTTTATATAGTAGATAGGCTAGGGACAACTTCTTTTGGTGCTTGGGCTGACAAGAATTGAAACCATGTAGATTTATTTGATACTTGATCTCTTAAATTATGATCATATTTGACACATAGGTTGGAAGTGTATGAGGTGGTTGTGTGGCACCATAAATCCTTATATATGTAGAGTGTTATTTTAAGTACCAATATTAAATGCCCTTCAACACCTCTATAGATTTTGGATATATTCTTGGGCAAGGTTGAAGAAAAATGAGTTCACATAATGGTGTGAGGAAGCCATCACAAATATGTGTATTCTTAAATTGATATCTATCCTTCCATAAATCTCTACAATAAACATTAACAAAATATTTAATCTAGGGACCAATAACAACCTAACCCCATGAATGTGTTAGAAGCACATATCACATCTAACAAGTAATAAGACATGTAAGATTATATGGATCCTAAAAAAGAACCAAATTGAGCATTTGTAATGGCTCATGTGAGTAAGTTAGAAATGATAGAATCCCAATTGAAAATTATACCTCCTCTACTGATTTTATGTGTAACTGGAACCCAACCTATAATCACATGAGTTGAATATCTCTATTAGAGGAGCCTAGTTTACTAGTCAACAAAGCCAAATGGTAGACTATTGTAAAGAGTAAGACAACCACGAAGTGTAATTGACTAGGTAGTCAACTTTGTTAATTAGTTGGTTAGGTCAACTGACCAAAGTAGTTATGGAAATTGTAACTACCTTCTTTTATTGTAAATGTATAAATATTAGACATGGATTTGCAATATAATGTGTGGTTATTGGTGATTACATATTAATAAAGATGGCATGTTTCTACCTCCACCATTAATTTTTTATCTTTCCCCATCTATGTATGCATGCATTTATAGTATTGTGTTGCATTATGGTTGTATGATTGTACTACTCGTAATTTCTTATTGTTTAATCCCATAGATTGCAACATTGGTTTCATTGCTTGTATTACATGATATGGGACTATAGATTAGTTATTTGCATGCATAGATGTGAGTGGTGGGAAAGGAAATTGCAAAATTACTTGAAAATCTATACTAGGAGGAATCAACTATAAATTGCACATGAAAGGGCATAATTTTTCACAGAGACTCACGAATGATTTCTAGAAGCAATACTAGAGGATATAAATAAATTTAATGATAGAGATGCACATGAATAATTTAATGAAATGTGAATAATTATTGTCTAAACTAATCAACATTAGACAAACTAAACTATATGAATGGGTTGAGAAAATTGTTGAAGATTTATACGAAGAGAAAGAAATCAAAGAATACATGTCATTAGATGATGTAAAGAGAATATTTTATGATGATTTGAATGATAGTTTCATTTTCAATGTGCCTACCTTGTTTCATAAGTTCCTCATGGACAACATCATTGATCACATTATAGAATCATGATCCCTTTCTAATGCACCAGTCAATTCCAATTGGGAAGAGAAAGAAGAGGACTAGAAATACTTCATGACAAAATGAATACAACTGCAAGGATATCCCTCGTTGATCAAGAGTAAAGTTTAATTTGGCGATGGGTGGGATGTTGCGCGTGTGATGCCTTAAAAAGAAGAAAAAACTTCATCGATTCACACTCAAGAATAAGACTAGAAGATATCACAAGAATGGAAAAGAAAGGGAGGAAGAAAGAATTGATCAGGAGGAAAAAATAGTACAAAATAGAGGAAGAAATGGAAAAGATAATTGTAAGAAGAATTTAGTATTACAAACCTATGGTCAACCTAAAATAATTAATAAGACAGATGCAAGAAAATAAGATATGAAATACGTGATCTTGTGAACCCTTTTTTACCGAGAAAAAATAGAGATCTAGAGGAATGATGAGTCCATCAAGAATTCACCCTATTTGACCCATAGAACGAAGAGAAACTAGATGTGGAAGTGGAAGAAACCCTAATTTTTTTTGAGTTTGATGAGAATCTAAAATCGATGGAGGCATACTTTGGAGTGCTGCAAATTATAAAAAATATTCAAAGTATCGAAGTAGACAAGTCATGTCTCATGACACTTAGAACACCAAATCTAGAGTAATTGATTCCCAATATTAATAAATCCTTAGACACCACTTGCGCATTGAAACTTATCTTTATTTGTCCCTGTCATAGTCATAGAGGAACTAGAGCAATCGATAATTCGTTGACTACATATTACTTTGTCCTTTGACTAGAAATATTTGCATAATACCTATTGTTGGAGCTAGGGAATTAAAAGCATATATTTTTATATAATAAAAAGAACAATATATGTATTGATCTGATTGGATAAGAGATTGGAGGTGTTATTGTCGGCTTTGCTATTCCCAATGTTTTATATGGTAACATATCCAAACTTTTTCTCATACACAGTCTTTTTGAATCATATATTTTTCCTTTATATTGCTTGAAGGTGGATTAATGCTAACATTAGTTCGAATGTTTGTATTAGCATTTTATGCTAGATAAATATATTCCTAACTTTTGATATGTACTAAGCATATTGAAATGTTTTGATATCCAAGATTTATAGTGATTGAGAGTTCCAAAGTTTATAACGTCCTTGTCGAATGTATTTTTGTTGAAATGTATTGACACTTTTTTTGAGATGCCTCAATAGGCCTGACAGGTTAAATGTTTAGATGACGCGACGTCCTCCAACAGGCCTGACAGCGTAAATGTTTGCATACCGTGAGGTCCTTAGACAACCTAACAGCCTTAAATGTTTATGTAAATACGCTTCTCGGAGTACATTTTTCCTCGAAATTTTCCATACAATTACAGTGAATTTGCATAGTCTTGTTTGTCCACCGCCAGTTTAATAGCCATTGTATGTTTCATCCTTCTTCTACCTTTGCAATGAAATTCCATTATCGTTGAAGATACATACATTGTTTACTAGTTCATTGAGTGTTTCTTCTTCGTTGGTTTGTTAGTTGCTGCTTCTTGTTGTTTCATTCGCGAGTCGACCTGCACTTCAGCATTTCATCATTTCAGAGTAAGTTTTCATGCCATAGTTTAATTTTCTATTCCTTGTTTGTTGTTCAGTGTTTTCACTTTTCATGTAAGGATGTTTGCTTATTTGTAGTGGCATGGTCCTCGTATGTTTCTGGTTCCTTCTGTACTTGGGTTGTAGTTTTGTAATCGTTGGAGATACATATGTTGTTTACTGGCTCGGTGGTTTCTGTTGGTTCATTGGTTCGTGGGTTGGTGGTTCTGTTTGTTTGGCTCAGGTTTACTCTTTGGGGCCCTCGGGGTGCAGTTCAGCCTGTTCATGGTTTCTCGTTGGTTTGGTGCTTTTTGTTTTATTTTTTTTTATTCAGCCTTGTAGGGTTGGGGTCCAGCAGCGATGGTTGGAGCTTTTCTTTCTTCTTCTTTTTTTGGATTATTATTGATTTTGGGGGCACTTTACGGTGTTTAGCCCCTGCACCCACGAGTCGACATGAAGTTGTGTTATTTTCCCTATCTGTCGAGGTCGATATTTTTTATTCTGTGAGATTTTGTTGGTGCTTCAGTGTTGGCATGAAAGAAAATAGTTGCATGAAAAATTGTTCAAGAATTACATGTGAAATTGCAATATTTGTTGTTTTTTTGTTAAAATAAAGCATATGCATACTACATTTATAAACCATGTATGGTTAGATGTGTCGATATGAAATTAAATGTTCTTTCTCCTCTACACAGACTAGTGTGTGCATGATACAATTTGTGTTGTGCTTGAGATATGATATGTGCAACAAATATTCTGCAAGATTATATTTGGATGTTTGGAAGCATGTCTGGGTAGTTTGCCATGAAAAACCAAAAACTTGTATCGTGGGAACAACAGTCTGTATAGAGGATAAAGAACATGTGTTTCAATCAGTGGAAGCATATATGGATAATTTGCCATGAAAAACCAGAAATCATTTAGCTACGGCCATGCAATTGCGTGATATTGTGTGGCTTGTAATATATTTTGGGCAGGGAAAAAAATTACATGTTCACAGCCATGGATGGACAAGCACAAAGGTTCATGTTTCTTCCTATCTTCTAGACTGTTCGTTGAGTTTGATTTGTTGTATGTACATATTTCTTGTTTTCGGATGCATACCAGCTTCTAATCATGTTCATTGTATTTTGTGCGTTCCCACATTCAAACAAACTTTGTGCATTCCCACATTCAAACAAACAGAATAGCTGGAGAAAACGAGGGAGTCTTGACTGCATCAGTTGAAGAGGATATAGAAAGGTGCATTCTTGTACTGTTATTTCATATTGCATTGTTTTGTATTTCATTTATGGTTTGTATATGTCTTCACCTAGTTTATTATATGTAAATGTTGGGTGCCTTCCTAAATGGTAACGTATCTTCATTGCATGCCTTCCTGCATACTAACATGCTTCATGTCCATTGTGTTTTTGCTGCATTGGTACATTTAAACAAACATAATAGATGGAGATGACAATTGGCTCTTTCGCGGGTAAATAATCATGTTTCTCTTTCTTTTACATGTATGTCTTCATTATAAGTTATCTTCAATACATGCCTTCCTGCATACTAAGCTACTTGATGTCCATTGTGTTTTCGCTGCATTGTTGCATTTAAACAAACAGAATGGATGGAGAGGACGATGGACTCTTTGACAGGTAAATAGACTTGTTTCTCTTTCTTTTAGATGTATGTCTTCATACTAACTTTCCTTAATGTCCATTGCATATTCCGCGTTACTTCCTTGAAAAAAATAGGTTGCTTGGACAGGGAGATCATTTTTTATGTGCAACACCAAAGAGTTCTTTGGTACAATATTCTAAAAGGTATACCAAGTGTGCTAGTAAATTAAATATACTAACCGGGTGGGGGCATATAATAATAGACTTTAAAATGATGTCTTGGCAACAATGGCTCTTTCTTCCCTCCCTATTTCTACTTTTTTCATTTTGTTTTCTAATTCATATGCTTAGTGTGCTTTCTGAAAATGCCTTGGTGCATTAGATGGTGAACTAAAGGTTTCACATATATGGTCACGCTTCTAACGTATTCCATAGTTACCCACTTTCTCGATTGCGGTTGGCAGGTTGAAGATTGCTCCCGTGGCTTCCGAGGGTCCGTGATATACAAATTGGCCATGGTGCCCCGCCCTGACGCCCTGTTTACTATCAAACATTTCTTCAGTTAAAAAAAATCAGATGCATACAATTTTATGGCTATTTAGTCCTTCTGATGGACAGTATACAATGCATATTATTGTTTAGTCCTGATGTTCATCTGCACATGCTTGGATCAGAAAAAGTTGGACTAGTGACATGGGCATGAGCAATCAGTCATCCCAGACATTGGTAGACCGAAAAAGCCAAAGGTAAAGATGCATACGCTCTGCTCTTACTATGTTTACTAAAAAAATATCCTCAAGTATGTATTCATCTATGACATGGTGGATATGTTGATGTCATCTGCAATACATGGTTTGTAGCTCGCAAGAAGTATCAACAAGTACAAGCGAGACGTCGAACGTGATGCATGTTCTGCAGACTAAGAGGTGTGGTTGCAAGACTATGGCTCCATAGTTCATCAACGTTATGCGTGTACTTGTATATTTATGCTAGTGAAAGAAGAATACAAAAAACAAAATGCACACTACCATTCACTTTAGTTTTCTTGTTCAAAAAGTTTCACCAGGTCTAAAGTTGTCACATCCAAAGTACTATCAATAGAGGGCTTGAACAACCGCCGAACTACATAAGTGTTCGTCGGGGACATAATGGTCGTCTATAGCACCTACTTGGACAAGACAAACAAAGGTAGATCCATTATGCATGATGGCATGACAGACAAGGAGTCCATGATGATAGTGACACTGAGTGTTCCTCCACAACTATATGTAACATTCCTCCTCGTTACGAAGACAACCTCTTATAACAAGTGCAATTTTTTTTTTTTTGTGTGTGTGTGTACAAGGGTAACAAGAAATTATACTCTGCGTTGTCGCATGATGATGAATCATGACGCATACAACTGCGATATCAACATAAATATCTAAGACGCACAACGACATCTTCCAGTAATGAACAACAATCAACAGAAAATAAAAAGAATGACTACCCATCCGTCCTGCCCTACAATGGTTAGGACCTCCAAGACACATAAGCAACGCTCAAGCCTAGGTTCCCATCAATTTTAACCGTTTAAGGTCTCAGGGATGGCGACTGTTCTGAGGAACATGGAGGTGTCTACATCCCTCCCGACGCAAGCAGACCAATGCCTAGTAAGCTAATGACAAGACAAATCATCAATATTGCAATTAACAAAGTTATCTCATTAAGGCAACTTTCAAGGGTGAATTCTTGTTAACTCATTAAATTACTCACTACTATTACCGTATTGCATTGGAAGTGTATTTTTAATCAATCACAAGATATCGACAGTTAATATAACAAGTAAGGCATTTATTATGACAATAATACAACCTTTAATATAACAGCTAACATGGTTATCACATTAAGGCGGAAGCATTAGTGAGACATTAATAACTCCTCAAATCATTAAATTACTCACCACTTAAAAGTCATTAAGAAGCTACTATTCTCCCTTCTTATACCAATTTAATGAGATACTAAATTCCAAAGGTAAATCTAGCCACAATCCCTTTCTATTATTATTATAATACATCCCAAGGGTCTTGAACATTCCCCTCTTCTCAGTAACAGGTTATACTTAAAATAAACCAATTTACATGAACACTTGTAAGTTGCCAAGAGATAAATCTAAGGGAACTCTATAACATCATTCCTTATTGTAAGGTTAGCATCCAGGTAGGCCTTAATTCCGTAGTGTGCAATATCAGATTATTAAACAAATCAATATGAAGCTAAGTGAAGAAGTATTAAATGAAGGCGAGTAACAACTTCTTCTCACCCACTCTCTCTATATGTCCAAGTGTTACAGATTTAGATCTGGCCATTAAATAAACAATATCCCCACTATATTAAGACACTACTCAAATGATATTTAACCATATCCCAAAAGTATTAGAACGAGATCCAATTAGTATTGAACAATCCTCAAATTATATTAAACAATGTTCAATT
>SNQJ01S0072271.1:0-38047 GCA_010110895.2 Picea sitchensis
TCTAAAATATTTATTTGATCAACCAAATCCAAATTCTAGGCAAAGCAGATGGTTAGAATTTCTAAGTGAATATGGCTTTGATATAAAACATATCAAGGGGAAAGAGAATAAAGTGGGTGATGCACTCAACATGAGGGTGCATGAACTACATGCTACAACCATTAGCATGTATCAGACTGATATTAAAAGCAAACATTTGGAGGCTGCAAATGCAGATCTGCAATATAGAGAATTGGTAACAATACTATAGCAAGGTAAGATGCCACAAACGGTGGATAATTATAAGTTGGGAATAGATGGAATGTTGTTGTACAAGAACATAATTTTTGTTCCAAATGTCCAGTTCTTGAAACGTATGATTTTGCATGAAATGCATAATGTTCCTTATGCATGGCAGCCTGGATATCAGAAAACCATCGCAGCGATCAAAAGCCATTACTTTTGGCCAGGTATGAAGAAAGAGATCGTTGAATACATCGCTAGATATATGGAATGCTAGAAAGTTAAAGCTGAGCATAGGCACCCAACAGGGTTGCTGCAACCTTTACCCATTCCTGAATGGAAGTGGGAAGTGGTGACAATGGATTTTATTACGGGATTGCCTAGAACAGGCAAGCTGCATGATTCGATCGTGGTGGTGGTGGACAAGCTTACGAAAGCTACCCATTTTATTCCACAGAAAACTACTCATAGGGAAGCAGATGTTGTTGCTATTTTCATGAAGGAAGTGGCACGATTGCACGGAATTCCTAAAACAATTGTGTCCGACAGAGACCCGAAATTCACCTCGAATTTCTGGAAAGGATATTTCAAAGGATTCAGAACGAATCTAAACTTTAGTACAACTTACCATCCCGAGTCTGATGGACAGAAAGAGAGGGTGAAAAGAGTGATAGAAGATATACTGAGAATGTATGTGATGGACAAACCATCAAAATGGGAAAACTACTTACACTTGGTAGAATTTGCTTACAACAATGGGTATTAGGCATCATTGAAGATGAGCCCATTTGAAGCACTTTACGGTAGAAAGTGAAATATTCTGGTGAGTTGGGATAATCCAGTTGATAGGACAGTAGTTGGGCCAAAGTTGCTCAAGGAGATGGAGGACCAAATAATAAAAATTAAGAAGAATTTAAAAGTTGCCCAAGACAGGCAGAAAAGTTATGCCGATAAGAACATAACCCATAGAGAATTCAAAGTGGGTGATCATGTTTTCCTGAAAGTAAAAACTAACAGGAGTTTCCTGAATTTGAGAAGCTGCACCAAGTTGGCAACCATATTTTGTGGGCCATTTGAAATCCTAGAGAGGATTGGTCCAGTTGCTTATATGATTGAATTGCTTGCATCTATGTCTGTTCATAATGTCTTCCATGTATCATTACTAAAGAAATATNTTGGCAACCATATTTTGTGGGCCATTTGAAATCCTAGAGAGGATTGGTCCAGTTGCTTATATGATTGAATTGCTTGCATCTATGTCTGTTCATAATGTCTTCCATGTATCATTACTAAAGAAATATATACCTGATGCTAATCATGTTATTGATTGGAATGTGATTCAAGTGGAGCAAGAAGGCGCTTTTCAAGTGCATTCGGTGGACATATTGGACCGGAAAGTCAAGCAGCTCTGGAACCGAGCCATAGGGCTTGTAAAGATCCAATGGACCTGGTACGGTCTTGAGGATGCTACTTGGGAGCATGAGGATGCAATGCAGATATAATACCCTCATCTTTTTGAAGATTTTTGAAAACTCTGTTGTATATGGGTGTATGATGCACCGAGGACAGTGCATAAATAAGGGGAGGGGATTGTAATATCCCTCGGTTGAACCCAATTATAAATGTAAAGTAAGTATACTAAAGCTGGTGAGTTGTTTTGACATCATTTTTGTAATACACCTCTCATGGCATAGTGCGCGCATGCACTGCACACATTCTCGGATACCGTGCGCAGTAACTAAAGTGCGCACAGTATGGAGGTCAGTTAGCCTCATGTATATGATATGTGTGATAGGATGGTGAGCTAGTTATTATAAGCTGGGATGCTTATGTTTTGGTATTAGGCTGGAGCGCCTAGATGTTAAAGGCCAGTGCACCTATTTTGTACATGTTTTGCGATTAATATAAAATACATCGCTGCATGTAGACCGACCATGATAAAAGAGATCTGGGACTGAACTTCACCAGTTAGGGAAAGGGAGGGACAAAAGTCAAGGAAAGGGCTAAGCTAGAGAGATTAAGCCAAAAAGGGAATATTATATTAATATTTCCTAAAGCATAAAGTATGGATAATTGTTTTATCCTAAGTTCTAAGTTGGGGACAAGTGGACCAAAGTAGCTTCCAACATGACAAGTGTCAAGTTGGGGACATGCATTCATATTGTGGGGACTTAGCTCTTTTGGTCACTTTTTTCACAAGGATTCTTACTAGCATCTTGATCATCATTCTCGCCATTACTTTCACGATCAGTTTCACGATGATTCCTTCCATCACTCAGTTATACAGTCAATGATTCCATGACCATTTTCACTCACGCAGTCGGTTATCCTTGAGACATCCATTTCACCATATCTGAGCCTGTTTCCATAGCCTTTTCCGGTTGGTGTACTTGGTTAGCTTGGAGCGGGATTGAATAAGCGGGTTTTCAGGCCCGTGAGCAATTCTTTGAGTGAGAGAATTGATGGGGATGGATTCCCGAAGGTGCTAAACTGCAGCTACAGTGCTTTGAGACTTCTGGTCCGGCCTGTTGCCGAAGCCCTGGAAGGGAAGTGGGGCAGCCAAGGGACTGTTGAGAAGAGGAGAAGAGAAGGGGCACACTTCCTTGGGTGGGACAGGCATGTGGGGAATGAGAGGTTGTAGGCTGTTAGTTGAGTGAGCACCTGAGATGGAGTCTTTTCTGTTGTCCATGATCCTCCTGGTTAGGAACCCTTTACCCGGGTGGAGTTCAGTCCCAGCTCAGGGGTGACTCACTGTTGAGAGTGATGAACAGTGTAGTCTAAGGCTAGGAGGTTTGTGGACGGTCTGTACACAATTGGTGACAATATTTCCAAGATAAGTACCAATCGTATGATAAAATTATATGCTGCATTTTTAATTACGTGCTTATGTTACGGGTTATCATATATGTGATTATAATTGCCTGTATGTTATGGGTATTTCCTTGTATATGCTACATATCTGTGGTTACTGTTATTTCAGTATAAAATCATATATTATAGAATGTAATTGTTTGTTTATGTTTATATGTAAATCTTCCACAAGAGTGTTGTATGTATATGTTTAAGTTGCATACAGTTTGCAGAGAAAATTTATGTGGCATAGCTCAGTTGATGACTTGGTATGTTACCGTATGTTCCACAATAGGAGAACGCAAGCATTCCCTAGAGTAGCATGACCCGGCCTATTTAAGGCTGGGGATGTTACCAACTGGTGTTAGAGCATGAGAGATTGCTTTGGAGTGGCATTTTCCCGGCCTGTGGGTGGTCGGGGGAATGTTACAAGAAGTATCGTAGGAAATTCTGACAGAGGCTGGTAGAGTGTTAGTGCGTTAGGAGGAATGGTGTCAGTGTGATCTGAATGTTGGGAAGTGGTCAGAGAGTAATGAGGGGGAAGGACGCAGGATGAGAACCCTGGTCCGCTGGTCTAGCTGGGATGGTAGTGGAGTTCAGGTTGGTGTGTATCGGGTAGTGGAGTTCAGATTGGTGTGTATCGGGTAGTGTCTGCTACCTGGTTCAACCATGGCCTCCGCTTCTCATCTAAGACAGTTACCTATGGAGTTGCCAAAACTTGGACAACCTACCTCACATGAAACTTAGTCGACTATAAAATGATAAAATTTATAATCTAAAACCTGACAACATTTCAAGTTCTTCAAGTTAAAAATTCGATTTCGGTCACTCAAGCGCATGAGCAAGAAAAAAATGTTTTGTTAATGGTGTTACCCTGCATTAAAGTTTTTTCTCTATTTTTATTTTATGTTTATTCTTTGTGATCTATTTTGTTATTATGAAGTTAAACATTTCTATTTTTTATCTACTAAGTTACACTACAAGTGGTATCAAAACCCACTTTGGCACAAGAAAGAGCTTTGATACCACTTGTAGTGTAAATTAGTAGATAAAGATAGAAATCATGAACTTCGAAATAAAACATAGATCACAAGAGAATATTCAACAATAATATAGAGAAAACCCTTAAGGTACAATAACACCATCAATTACTCATAATGGAAGGAATCATTCCACAAGTCATGTTTATACAATACAATACTTAACATATCTAATATAATGATAGTTGTGTGCATACATGTTAAGAAATAGACACAAAGACATGTGACGACATAAAAAGATTAAGTCATTTTCTTGCAATATATTCATGCAATGATATCAATATATAGTACCTTGATGTAATCACCTCTAGATATAGATCTAACAACTCACTAGTGGATAATGACAACAACTCATCAAAAGATAAGGATGACAACTCATAAATATGTGATCTTGGACTTTATGATTGTCTGATATCAATATATAGTACCTTGATGTAACCACCTCTAGATATAGATCTAACAACTCACTAGTGGATAATGACAACAACTCATCAAAAGATAAGGATGACAACTCATAAATATGTGATCTTGGACTTTATGATTGTCTAGGAACTCACAGCCTAACAATGTATACTTTCTCATTAGTATTCTTAGGGCTACATGCCAACTACTTCTCATTATTAAATTCAATACTTCCAACTACATTGTGGGCCTATTCATTATCCAACAACCACCAAGTGGATCTTATTCCATGATTATGGCCACATAATATTGATTATTCTGTTTGGGTACCACACTATGTACCTCATATTACCTTAATTATCCTCTGTAGATACATTACATTTATTGTATATTACTTAACATTATTTGTTGATGGATGATATGATAAACAAAGAATTTGGATGATGATGTTGAAATATTATGAACAATGGAAAATTTTGATCAAGTACATTTTCACATGAGGAGGCAATGGACACACTAAAATGTATAAAAGAGTTGTTTATTTGTTGATAGTTGGTTATAACAGTGTGACGATTATTATTATTATTATTATTATTATTTCAAGTGTAATTTATCTAAAATGGATCTTAACACAAGATGATGGTTGTAATACTCAATACCTAAGTGCAATTTGACAATTAATAAAGGTAGGAAAATAATAAAGTGCAATGCAAGTGTTAAAAATTAAATGAAACAAAAGAGAGGAAACACAAAGAATTAAATAAAGGAAAAAAATGAAAATAGGATGTAATGTCCCCATTAATGGATTCCCTTATTATGTGGCTAGAGTTACTTCAGGAGGCTTGAGTCAACTAGGTCAGAGGGATGAGACATGGTCATTAGTGAGCCCAGAAGGTTTGGAGAAGTTTTATGGGGCCCAACTTAGTTTCTTTACCATTATTCATCGTCAAGATGAATTCCACATAACTTGTTCTTGGTTTCGTTGCACTCCGATGATTCCCGTAAAATGGGGTCATTACTAGGCATATTTTAATTAATTACACTAAAGGTACTATTTGGAGTTTGTTTATTGGAGAAATACCTTAGTGTAATAGCTCATTGGAACCGGGGAAAAAATATCTACATGATGGGATGATGAAAAGTGACTTTTAGTAGAAGGAGAAGTCATAAAGGCAAATTAATCACTTTTCGAGTTTAAAAAGGTGAATTAATTATTATTTTTTTTGTGAATAAAAAAGGGAAAATCCTATTAAAACTTTTCAAATACAAAAAAAGCACATAGCAGTAGTCTTCCAACTGTTCCACCAAGTTAGCGGAAACCGGGATAGATGGTAGACTGTCCATGTCAAAATTGGCAGTCCTCCATCTATCCTGCCAAAAGGAAACCAGAGTAAGTAGTGGACTTAAGTCTTTACACCATTGTTCAAAGCAACCATGAAAGCTAACTGGAAGTAAAATTGGACATTGAACTGGAAATTAAACAAACATCTAAGCATGAAATTGAAATTGCGTTGAAGTAGCGCAAGGAGACGGACTGAACTCCAATCCACAGAATTACCCGTTAGCATCGGAGGTTGCATCACCGGGGTCATTGCCGAGAGGCCCATTATGAGTCTGTAGCACAAAAGATCTTGTGTATATCAACCATTTCTAGTCAGCAGGTGAATTTGAGTATGCCTCATATAACATGTCGATACGCTGGTGCATGAGGATGTTGTGGTGGATCTGATCCACCATCTAGCTTCGATGCTCGAACACCAACTCCAGTTGCTCCAGGTGGAAGAATGGCAAGGGGTCTTGCCATGGTTCCATGATTTCCGTAATAGGTGGGGGTGATAGGACCGGGCCACCCTCCACTGCCATATCACTAACTGCCTCGCCTATAGCCTCATGTGCCCCTTCCTTGTCTTTCGCCGTCCTGAATTTCTCTTCCATCCGGATCTCCTCGACTTCCTCCGTTGCGCTTGAAATTTTGAAATCACCTGGAAGCGTGGCGTCCTTGGGGACAAGGTGGAGGAATTCCTCCTCAATGATGCAAGTGTAAGCATCCTTTGCCTCCCACACAGGCCTGTCTATGTCTGGTGCACTAGCTCTCGCCGAAAATTGGCTGGGGGGCAGCCAATTATCTGGGACAGTGAAGAGGAGGGATTCCGGAGGGACATGATTTGGTTCCTCTGGAATCACCTCCTCCACATACGCCATTGGAGGTGTCCTAACCTTCTCCCTGCGTTGAGTGCGGACTATGGATAATTCCCAATCTAATTATTGCCTCCTCCTTTGTCGTGCAACAAAGTTATGCCAGGCAGGGCCGAGGCGCGGCCTACCTCTTTCCCTCGGCATGGAGGAGCAATGGAGGGTGCTAATTCTTAATGTGAGCATGTTGGAAAACCTATGGTAGCTACACCAGAACTCAGAGTTGTTAGCCTGGTGAGAAGCCAAGGTGGAATGGCTTGGATCTCTACTTTGCCAGATAAGAACCCAGAGGATCTACATGACTGCTGCCACTAATGTCTCCCATCCACCAAATCCCCTGGCCGTCATTTTTCTTGCGCGAGGGAGAAATCCTTCACCTCTTGATGAGAAATAATGGCGATCTCCCATTTAATGGTGAGGGGAGGGGAGCCAACCTACCATATTTATGGCTAGGCTCTGGCCTGTGCTATGTGGCCGCTCTGTGTTGCGTGGCACCCCATCCGGGGAAAGGTGAATTAATTATTACTAAAGTGATTTTATGAGAAAATATTAAAGATTAATTAAAAGTCACTTGGACGGAAAAAGGTGAAAGGGGGTATAAAAGAGATATAGGGGCTCACATTCTCCCATTATGTTGATGATTATTTTGATTTGACTTGGAGAGCTCTTGGAGCCTTTGGGGGTTTGGAGTAAACCCTAGTTGGATTGGTTTCAGTGGTGAGAGATCCACCGTAGCTAATCAGGTTTCGATGGTGAAAGATTCCACCTTGGCCAAGTTAGAGGGAGAATCACTTAGGTTCTGCATTGGATTTCATTATTGTGGCCAGATTCATGCTTTTTTAGGGTTAGTGGAACTTCATGGGACTGATTTCTTCAGTTGTAGCAACACTGTGGCATAGATCTTTGTATGGAGGCTGAACTTCTTAAAGGAGACCGAGTTTATTGGTGATTGGAGGATGAGTTTTCTCTTAGGGTTGAGTTCTCTCTCATTGAGGTGGAGTTCTTTCTGATTTGGGGCCAAATCTCATTTCTAGGCAAGATCTCCTGCTTGAGGGTCGAGTTTGAAGTGTGGAGGTCGCATTCTTTGTTGGGAGGTCATTCCTTCTATGAGGAGGGTAGTGTTATTGTTGTTGGGACAAGTAGATATCTTGTTGGGCTGATTTTGTTGTTGTTGGGGTAGAGTTTTCCATGTCGAGTGAGTTATCTTCTTGTTGGGCTTGTTATAGTGCAAGTTGTAGGTTGGGAAAATCCTGACCCAAGCATGGAAAAAGTGCTACAACTTCGGAATCCTACACCTAATGTCACCTTAGGTATAGGTCCCACAATTCAAGGGTGGATAGGTCACTCCTAGGGAGGTGATCCCGGTGACCCTAGGGTGATTGACATGGAGATGAAGATCAATGGAAATAGAGAGCCCCTATAGGTCAATTCTAAGAGGCTGGAGTGAAGGTGGAAAGAGATGCCTTGCAAGTCAAATAATTACTGCCCCACAGGTATAATACTTCTCAGGATGATTATGCGTGTAAAGACACAAGAAAGACACTTTGTAACAATATATGTTAGTTGAATCAAAGAAGTTAAGCTTGTTGTCCCTAATTTGCAGCAATAGATAGCAATATATATATCATTAAAGGAAAATGTACTATAAGGTGCTCAATAAATTCTAAATATCAAGAGTAGAAAGTAAAGAGAAAAACCTTAGTAAATGACTAGCTAAGCTCCAAGGCGAAAACCAATACTCTTAGCATAGCTTGATAGGAGTTATTTATGTAAACACTTTTCCGCAACAAATTATATCAGCCTTATGGATGTAACATTCAATGTATTATAGAAATAAAATCAGCCGGAGTTAAATATGCGTCAAACTTGCCAAAAGTGTGCTGGGACAAGGAGTAAGTGTGCAAACTTTGAGAAAACCAATGGTTGATAAAGAGAGTTATTAAAATGAGTAAGTTAGGGTTTTCTGTAGCCCTAATGGATGAAAGATGAAATATTGTAACAACAACAATAGAAGTAGCCCCTAGATGGGGATTCCCCTGAGTGGTTGTGAGGTGCCCAAGGCACAAGAGATACAATCTACTTTGTAAGAAGTAAAAATGATTGAAATCATGTTTCCCAATGTAATATTTTATTTCTCAAATGCAACTTGAATCAATGACTAGTGTCTTTAGTATTGGGTTAATGGAGTCACAAGGATCTTAGAGAAGATACCTAATTGGGGGTGTAAACCCTTTTTACTTCCCAAGACAAGTTTCTCAAAGTTAGGGTTTAAGCTAGGGTGTATGCCCTTATACTTCTCTTAGAAACCCTTAATCAATGAGATGAAACAAATAAAATGATAGAAGGATATGGTGGGGGTGTATGCCCATATACTTCCCACCTAGATCCTAGCATAACAATACTTGACTTGAAAAAAAAATGATAATACAATGCAAAACATCCTTACCAATTCAAGGGATAATGTTATTATAAACCACCACAATAGCAAAGGAGAGTTTTTCAAGGCTAGCACATCACTTCCTCCATCAGCCATTCATAAACATAGCCATAAACAAGTACCTGAGAGATAAAAAATATCAAGGAGGCCAAAATTTGGATAAGCTCTTCTCACAGGAGAGAGTTATGTTTTAAATGGGATCTTATGATCTCTTTTTATACAAAATTTAGCTAACATGGCTTGTCCTGGAATTCAAAGGTAAAACACAAGATTAGGGGTCAAAGCCCTAATATTTCCCCCATAACAAAACAATATTAAAAATTAACTTAAAAGTTCATCTTTTGCACAAATTAAATCATAATTTAGGACGTCATCCCTTTATTGTTGGTTGTGGAGCCTAATTATCTTCTTGATTTATAGGTCTTTTACTTTCAGCCCATTTTATACCCCATGAAGTATTTACCCAGTATGTACACTCTTCACGGGGGAGTCTGAGAGAGTACCCTCCTATGAGGTTCGGAGGCTATCCCCATTTGAGGGGCAAATGGGGTTAGTGAAGCCCCAGTAAGTACTTTGTAAAAAGTATATTGTAATTTCATTGTAAATCTGGACCGTTCATTATAAGGTGTGAGATCCTATGATAGAATTATGTTAGGAGTTTCCTAAAGGCAACCCTCTTTTATGAGAAATGCATCTTGACTATGGATGGTGGTGAATATTGTATTGAGAGAGAGGAGACTATGAGAGAGAAAGAGAGGAAGTTACAGTGGGTTTCTTAGGTTTGTATCCCCTTCATTCTTTGGATAATAATAAAGGAAAGGACCTAGAAATTTCTCACAGTGGGTAGCCCTGGCTTGGGTGAATCACATAAATCTGTGTCTCTCTCTTGTATTGTATTATCTTCTATGTTTTGTTTTACGCATTTGTTTTATTTTTATTGCTTTCCGTGGTCCTATTTTTCTAACAAGCTGGTTTGAGCATAAGGTAACTTCCTTGAGGAAAAGAGGGTTCTTGTGAGGATTTAAATTGTGGGAGCAATGGTGGAAGATGAGAAGTTTAGGGTCGAGAAATTTAGCAGAAAAAACTACCATTTATGGAAGATCCAGATGGAAGACTATTTATACTCGGAAGGATCTATTCCTACCATTGGCGAATTAGCAAAGAAATGGAATTAGCCATGAAGGGCGAAAGAATGGAGATTCTTGTGAAGGCTCTAGGAGCGATCACAATTTGAAACTGGCGTGATAAATTAGCTTTCAATATTTGAAGAAAAGACCTTGAAGGGTTTGATGGGCCAGCGTTAGCAAGAGTGCCTTAAGAAAAACCCTCGGCGTCAAATAATGTATTTCTAATGAAGAGATTATTTAATATGAGATGTCGAAAGGTGGGTCTAATGCGAGATCATTTAAATGAATTTATCTGGTTACTAATCAAGTAAGTTCACGTAAAATTGGATTTTGATGATGAGGTTAGGACTCTTGTAATCTTGTGCTCATTACCAGAAAAGATGGAATGGCTTAGTCCTTAAGGCTGTAAGTACTTCTGTCTCTGGTTCAAATACTTTAAAATTTGATGATATTTATTTAGGTGGTATCCTTAGTGAGGAAATGCGATGGAAAAGCAAGGTGAGACAGCCAGGAAATCGTTGAACATGGAGAGCAGGGGAAGACAAGGATAGAGAAGGGCTCATGAAACCACGGAAATTCTAGGAAGGAGTAGATCCAAATCCAGACTTGGAAAGATAGAGTTAAGATTGTAGGAAGAAAAGGACAACATCTGAGAAGAAAGGCTGTATAGCTCAAAGAAACAAAAGAGATGGGCCGAGGAGAGAAATCAAGAAGCAAATGTAGCAATTGATGTGTTACAAGATGCTTTACAATTATTTCTATAGATAATATTTTTAAAGAGTCTTGGGTATTAGATTCCGGGAGCTTCATTTCATACCACACCCCATAAAGGAAACATTTTCTAGATTATGTTCAAGGTGATTTTGGGCCGAGGTTCATTTTGGGTGATAATAAAATAAATACAAAATTGTTGGAATGGGAAGGTAAAAAATAAAACAACGAAATGGAAACCAATGGTTGTTGAAAGAGTGAAAACATGTTCCAGATTTAAGAAGTAAAATTTGATTTCAACAGGGCAATTGGCAGTGAAGGTTGTATATCCATATTCTGAGATAAGGCGTGGAAGGTCATCAAAGGATAATTGGTGATAACAAAAGGAGAGAAGGTAGGTACATTGTATCTATGTAGTATCGACTCTTCTATATCTTTAGCTTCACATGAGTGGATACAACACTATAGCATCATAGAATTTTGGGACACATGAGTGAGAGGGGTATGTAGATCCTTCACAAAGAAATTTGTTGCCGGATCTTACACAAATTGATTTGGACTTGTGTCAGCATTGTGTTTATGGAAAAAAAAGGAATTGATTTCTCAGTCCAGAAAGAAAAGAGAATGAAATGTTAGAGCTTGTGCATACAGATGTATGGGGACCAACTCAGGTATCATCTCTTGGTGGCTCTCATTTATTATGCTTAACTTTTGCAGTGATGATACAGCTAGAAAAACTTGGGTTTATTGCATTTGTGACAAAAAATCGATGTTTTTGATACTTTTAAGAAATGGAAAACTTTAGTTGAGGATGAGACAAGAAAAAAGTTTAGAGTGTCTGAGGATCCCAGGATATGGAAGTGAATGCCCGACCAAGGAGTTTGATGGTGCTGAACTGTACCATGGGATTCATAGAGAAGACAATTCCAGACACCACAAGAAAATGGTGTGTCATAAAGGATGAAACAGGACAATCCACAGGTGCAAGGAGTATGAGATTGCATGTTAGGTTTGCCCACTACAGGTTCACAGGCGGAATCTTTGTAGATCTTTTTTATTATTTACTTAATAAACGAGAGGACTTTAGAAACTCTTTGGATGGTAGGAATTCCGAGGAGGGAGGAATGGAGGCCAAGGGAAAAAAAGGTAAACTATTCTTTTTGAAAACTTTGGTTGTGAAACACATTTGTCCATATTGATAAAGAAAATAGAACAAAGCTTGAGAAAAATCCAAGAAATGTACCTATATTAGATATGAATTGTTGTAATTTGGTTATGCAGCTTGATTGTATGAAAATAACAAATCATTAGGGTGAATATCATATTCAATGAGAAGGTCGTATGCAGATCAATTGCAAGAGAAGCGGAAACTGAGGAAAACAAAGAATACGGTGCTTGAGTAAGAGATCACTTTGAAAAGAAATTCCAAAGGGACAAAAAATCAAAATGTCATACAACAGAGACATGGTACCTCAAACACACGCAGAGGTGTTGTTAGAGATCTACAGTTAAGCATACCCCACAGGCATTACTCTCCTTCTTTATATTATTTATTGTTGGCTGATTATGGTGGGCTTGAGAATGTTATTAAGAGGCAATGCAATTAGACACCAAAAGAAGTGGGAGCAAGGCATGAAAGAGGAAATGGATTCCTTGGAAAATAGCAAGACTTGGGACTTGGTTGGAGTTGCTGGGGAAAAAGAGAGCATTCACCCGGAAGTCGTGGGTTTACAAGTTGAAGGAAGAAGATGGAGAAAAGTGGGTACAAAGCTAGACTTGTTGTAAGGGTTTGCACAAAAGAAGGTATAGATTTTGATGGGAAATATTTTCTCATTGTTAAAATGACTGAATTAGGACTATTTTAAGTCTTGTATGTGATGAAGATTTGCATCTTGAGCATGATTAGATGTAAAACATCTTTCTCCATGGGAATTTGGAGGGAGATATTTATATCTGTGCTCCATGAGGGTATGAGGTCAAAGGAAAGGAGAATTTGGTATGTAGGTTGAAAGAAGAGCTTGTATGGCTTCACAGCAAGCTCAAAGCCACGATTAACATTTGAAGTTTGATAGGTTTATATCCCGAGCAGGGTTATAGTAGATGTCATTTTTATCATTGTGTTTATTTTAAAAGCTAGAAAATGCAATCTTTATTATCTTGCTAGTAATAGATGGTATGCTTGTTGCAAGGACTAATAATATCACTACGGGATATAAATGTTCTCAAAGAAGAAATTATTAATTCATTTGCGATGAAGTTTGGAGTCTTTTGCAAAGAAAATCCTTGGCATGAGATAACAAGAGGCGGGGAGAAAATCATGGCCCGAGCATATTGTCTAGGTGATAGAGAAGGTGTTGGAGAGAGGTTTAGAATCTGAGAATGCAAAACCGGTTAGTACACCTTTGTGCTCATTTCAAATTAACTGAGAGAATGTGTCCCAAGACATAGGAGGAGATAGAATACATGTCAGGGTTCCTTATTCATGTATGATTGGCTTATCTTGATGCGTACAATGGATTTACAAGACCGAGATATTACACATGGGTGGGAGTTGTGGCAGTATATGAACAATCCAATTAGAACATTGGGGGAGGTAAAAGTGGATTCTCGAGGTATTTCAGAGAGGTACTACTACACATGCATTATGTTTTGGAGGTTCAAACACTTTTCTCTGAGGGATATGTTGATTGAGATATGGCGGGTGATAAAGACAGGAGGAAGAGCACCATGAGGGGGTATGTTTTTACTATAGGTGCATGGAACTTTCTTGATGGGATTT
Source organism: Picea sitchensis (assembly GCA_010110895.2). Taxonomy (NCBI): domain Eukaryota; kingdom Viridiplantae; phylum Streptophyta; class Pinopsida; order Pinales; family Pinaceae; genus Picea; species Picea sitchensis. Next base: position 13,762 of record SNQJ01S0072271.1, read on the forward strand.
AGTTCAAAAGAAGCGCAAAATGTTGTTGCACTTTCAACAATAGAGACAAAGTATGTTACTCCTACAGAGGCTAATAAAGAGATGATTTGGTTACTGAGGTTTGTGGAGGAATTGGGAAAGAAGCAAAGAGAACAACAAGTTGTGTTGTGACAGTCAGTGCTTCACCTTGCCAAAGAACTACGACCTTCCATTTTGAGACTAAACATGTCTGGTTGAGGTACCACTTCATGCGATCCAGCCTTTGAAGATGGACAATTGAAGTTGGAAAAGATACGCACTAGCCATAATCCTGCATACATATTAACAAAGGGAGTAACCCGGGGCCGAGTTCTTGCCGGTTTAGGTTGAATCTTCAAGAATGAAAGATGAAAATGAGAAATTGCCGAGGTCCAAGAAGTTTCAGAGTCTAGCATATACAACGGTGGTGGAGTTGTTGAGATCCAGTCTCAAGTGGGGTGTTGGTTGTGGAGCACGATTATCTTCTTGATTTATAGGTCTTTTACTTTCCGGCCGTGTTTATGCCATAGTATTTACACCAGGAAGTATCTTACCCTCTTCCGCAGGGGAGTGCAAGGGTACCTTTCTCTTGAGGTCACGAGGGCAGGTGGGCCCCTGGTGGGGGTTTGGAGGTGAATCCCCTGAAACAAAAATTTCCTTGTAAAAAGTATATTGTAATTTCATTGTAAATCTGAAGCAAAAATTTCCTTGTAAAAGTATATTGTAATTTCATTGTAAATCTGGATCATTCATTATAAGGTCGCAGATATAACGGTAGAGATTATGTTAGGGTTTTTTTCCCTAGAGGGAAACCCTCTTTTATGAGGGAAATGTATCGCGGCTATGGATGGTGGTGAATATTGTATTCTGAGAGAGGAGACTGTGAGAGAAAGAAGAGGAAGTTAGAACGGGTTTTGCTGTAGGTTGTATCCCTTCATTTGCTGGATAATAATAAAGGAAGGACCTGACAATTTCTCTGGTGGACGTAGCCCACACTGGGTGAACCACATAAATCCGTGTCTCTCTTGTATTGTGTGTCTTCTGTGTTTTGTTTCTACATTTGTTTTATTTTATTGCTCCGCGGTCCTGTTTTTCTAACATGTTTATCCACTTTGAGGAAGTCGTTGGTGTTGGAGAAGCGTGGATGGGCCTCCAAAGGCCATGTGTCAAGCATCTAGGCAATCATACATGGTGAAGATCCTTCTCCTCCTCAAACATCCATGTGTAAGTGAGTGACACCTCACCACCAAGTCCTAACCCCCCTAGCTGACGTCATGTCTCTAGAAGTGATGTTTTGCCTCTCCTAGGAAAAGTGTTTGGCATGTGGGGGATAGGATATGTTGTCCAAGTCATCTTTGCGGCCTTCCAAGTTTGATATCTCTCATCCGACATGTGGGCCCCTGGCATCCAACCTGTGGGCTTGTAGCCTCATGGAATCCCAAGCTAGGATTGTTCTCCCAAAATTGTCCTCCAGCTAGGTCCTATAAAGACAAATGAACATGGCATCCAAGGATCTCAAGTCATAACATCATGATAAGTTAATCCAATCAATAATTAAGCCATCCAATCATGTGCATCAAATATCACCATATCAAACAATTAACAACTCAAAGACACTATGTGACTTGTCAAGCTTAAGTATCGGGGGGTTGACGAGGTGTCCTATTAGGTAGATCTTTCCCCAGGTCAAGGAGAGCTTCGAAGAGGTCCCTCTCTAATCCATGTAAAGTGTATGAGGTGGATGGGGTCAAGAATCAATGGGTATAGGGATCTTGACATACTAGGGGTCATAATGTCTCATTCATGGGTGCTTTTGTAGAGGGTGTGTGGTAGCTTCGTCCGCAATGCATTTTTTCCAAGCCCGTCATTTTCCTTTTTATCTTTCTTTCTTTACATTTTCTTTCATAATAACATAAGGAGAGATTGAAGGACATTGCCCTGGCGTGGTGACCAGGTGGTGTCAATGTCACTCACACGTACCTAATGGAAATGAGAAGGTTGGCTCGTGATGAGACCCCCTTTCTCTCAGCCATGCAACTGAGAGTCACTACCCTGGTTTGGTGACCAGATGATGACAATGCCATACCACTAGATATCCATGGATGTGATAGGTCGGCTCATGATGAGACCTCCTATCCTTCAACTAACCTTTTAAGCAATTTTTATTATATTTTGGGTCCGCTTTTATTCAAAGATAAGTGTTTCATTGCTTTCTCAGGTGATCCCTGGGCGAAGCATCTGGAAGGTTTATATAAGGTTTCTATCTTTTACCCAACACCAACCCGTCTGGGCCTTTAGCCCCTTCTTCCCATAGAATGAGGGACAAACCCCTTCTTGGGTCAATACACCCTAAAATCCCAAGAGATAAGGAAACATAGGGGAATAATGATGGAAACTGGTAAGTATGGTCGGGAATGGTACGATGGCTCATTAAAGGATTTCCTAGAAGCAAACCCATTCCCAAATAAGACCACTTACTAGGGAATAATGTCAACCACCAAGGTGAAGCAGGGAAAAATGCATAATGTCCAAGCACATATCATGAAATCTAGAGCAATCTAAGATACAACATAATCAAATGGCTTAAATATTGAAATGATGCTCACCATAATACTTACTTGTACCTCATGGAGAAAGGCCCACTACCTTTCGGAAGCCAACTGGTGTGGTGGATGCCATTTGTAAACCTATGACCATCTGTGGTGGTGAGTGGGTTTTCCATCTGTGCAAAGGGTATTGTTGGTCATGTAGTCTCTCGACACTCCATATTTGCAACCTGAGGGCCTCGAGACATCATCTCCTTAGTTATCCACAAAATGGGGATAAAATCTGGCTCCTACTTGGGGACATGTGCTCTCCATAGAGTGCATGAGAACTGCATCATCTCTTGGTAGACTTGTGCATGCAAATAAACATCAAACTATCAAGTGCAGGATGGCCTACTCATCCTTGTTCTCATATGATCATAATCCAAATCAACTAATCTAGAAAAAGAAAAATTTGACATTTTTTCAATAAATTCTAAACTAAGCATGAAAAAATATGCAAGTAGAGAAAAATGAAAATGAAAATGAAATGCATCTAAACTAATATGAGAAATAAAGATGCAAATGCAAGGAATCAAAATGACTTACCTACTTACCTGGGGCACTGGCCCTGAAGAAATTATGTGACCTGGATGTGAGGTTGGAGAAGAGATCCATCTACTAGTAGTGGCATCTTTCTCCCATCTAATGTTGTCAGATAGTACCTTTCTTTGTTCAAATTCTTCTTGATGATGTAAGGGCCAAGCCATGAACTGTTGTATTTTCGGTCATATCTGGGCTTTCCATTTCTTTTGTCCCACATGAGCACAAGACTTCCTTCATTGAAATCGATGCAAGGTGTATTCTTATCGTGTGGGGGCTTTGTGTGGAATGTATCTTTGATGATTTATTCATGTTTCTCATCTTCCTTCTTCAAAATTTGAATAGATCCTGGTTCTTTCCCATGGTATTTTGCAATTTTGTCTTTGTATTGATCTATCCATGGAAGAAGTGATTCTATGGAGTGCTCCTGCATAAAAGGTAGCTCAGATGGATCATACTCAATGGTCTGTGGGAGTACATCAAAATCACATTTGTTGGCACAATCAGGACCATCAGGATCCATTACGTTTCTATCATCTTTCTCTCGATTGTATAGTATCTGAAAAGTGCCATACCCCATAGGAATGTGTGCATGGGTGAGGTATATGCTAAGGAAACCCCAAAGAGCAGCAGACCAACTCCTAGATAAAAGAATCCCCCAAGCATCTAGAGTGTCCATGAGAATGTTGATATGTGGAAATTCAATCAGGAAAACTTCAACATCTTCACACACTCCCAAGACCTTAACTCTTCTTGAATCAATACCACAAACATTGCCATAAGGTCGGGTTGTATTCAAACCAAGATGTTTCATTACTTTCAAATATATGACATTTGTTGAGGCCCCTAAATTAAGCATGCAATTGTTTAAGCGGAGGCCATTCATGCCTAATGATAGATAGAAAGGAGGGTTCTTGTCCCTTGGTCGATCAAGATACATAGTGTTTAACATGATGGGAGAATCCTCCTTCTCGGCTGCCACTTTTAATATTTTCAAAATTTCCCTTTTTATAGAAGGGATCTTACACATCTCCGTCACTGGGACCGTCATATTTAGTTTTCCAAACATGTTTACAACATATATATTCAATTGTATATCATTTGCAGGAGTTGGCTTAGGAAGCAACTCACATAATGATAGTGGAGGTGGTGGAGCCACCTTTTCTGCTAGTGGAAGAGGAGTATCAGGCTGTGACGGGGGGGCTGAAGCATTTTTTCTTCTGTAGATTAGAATTTACATCCTCCTCAATTCCTTCTTCTGATCATCTGTTAATTTATTCAAGGACCATATTCTCCCCTCTCTTTCTCCTATTCTTCTGGCTTCATTGATATGTTCTTGAGTAATTTGTTCGTCGTTGAGATTGCAAATCATGAAGTTTATATCATTAGGATAATCTTCGTCTTTTTGGGGGCATTCATCTTCCATGTGGGGTTCTTGGAATGGGAGACACCAAGCTTCTATATCAACTATCCCAACAAGTTTCAAAGTATCTTGGGCCTTTGCCTCTTGTTGAGGTCTTGGTTTACAACTAGTGGCATCTCTCTGTTGTCTGGAAAACTGAGTTTTGGGAACATATTGATTCCTTTTCGTTGTAATCATATGGTTCATGAGTTGATTCTACACCTAAACAAACTGAGTATTCATTTGGTCTATCTTCTGAGTTAGGAGAACAATCAGATCAAGAACATTGTTGTTGGAAACCTTAGTCCTTGATTCTATCTTATTGCGAGGGTACTGAAAAGGTTCTATTTTTGAATCAAAGAGATTCTCTTCAATGTCGATACTGAATTCTTTAGTTTCTGCCAATGATTTGGGATTTTTATCTTGAAGAATGTATCAGAACTAGCCTTCAAAGGAATTCACGTAAAGGAGACGAACTCATGATGTTGAAGGATGGTAATATATTGGAATTTGACTGTACAACTTGTCAAATCTTGAAATTAAATCTCTTACCATTTCATTCTCCTTTTTCTTTATTTGATTGAATTGAGTTGCAAGTCTCCCACCATCTATTTTTCTTGATCATTTTCTTTTAAACATGGCGGAAAAGGCATCATAGGTCGTGATCTGATTATTAGGGAGTCTCTTGAACCAATCAAGGGCTTCTTCAGTCAATGATGAGGTGAATATTTTCATGGCCACATCTTCATGATCAATACCTACATTGTCCATATTTCGGCCCATGACATAAATGTGGTCTTCGACAATTATCAAAATGTTTCTTGGGAACCTTGGTAACCACTTGTTGGCATTTGTTGGCATCTTGTTAGGGTAACCTTGGATATTGGCCATGTTAAGGGGTTTGTAGAGGTCTCTTGCCCAAGGGCGAGCCATTGGAGCAAAAGGAAGGGATTTATGGAAGAGGGTTTTAGCAACGAGAGACTTGAGAGGAGGTCTTCTTTGGTAAACCTTAGAAGGCTTGAACCTACTAGGGAAAGAAGGATTTCGGGAAGGTGGAGTCACCAGATGAGCTTCAAGACGAGCTCATCAAGGGGGGTGGAAAGGGAACATCCCTTGGGTGGAGTCGCTAGGTAAGCTTAGGGAAAGGCTTTGGGATAGCCTACCAAAGTGTCATTAGGGTACGAAAAGGATTCAAAATATTCCTTGGAAATGACACCAAAATGTTAAAGCACAAGTTGTAGGTTGGGAAAAGCCCGACCCAACCATGGAACATGTGCTACAACTTGGGAATCCTACACCCAATGAAACCTCAATGTAGGTCATGCACTTCAAGGGTGACTAGGTCACTCTAGGGAGGTGATCGCGGTGACCCTAGGGGAATTGATATGGATATGAAGATGGATGGAAATGAAGCCCCTATAGCTCAAGTCTAAGTGGAGTGAAAGGTGGAAAGTGATGTCTTTCAAGTCAATAAATTGTTGCTCCATAGGTATAACACTTCTTTGTATGATTGTACCTGCTCGAGACACAAGAAAAGACACTTTGAAATAGTATATGTTAGTTGGATCAGCAAGTTAAACTTGTTGTCCCTAATTTGAAGCAATAGATAACAATAGATATCAACAATGAAAAGGTACTATAATATGCTCAATAAATGTTAAATATCAAGTAGAAAATGCAAGAGAAAAACTAGTAATTGACTAGCTAAGCTCAAGATGAAAAACCAATACTCTTAGCATAAAAGATAAGGCTGTTGTTTACATTTGTCTGCAACAAATTATATTATCCTTATGGATGTAACATTCAATATATTACAACAAGAAAATCAGCCACTGAAATCTCCTAAAACTTTGCCAAAATGTGAGCTAGGACAAGGAAAGTAAGTGTGCAAACTTTGAGCAAAAACTAATGGTTGATAAGATAGTTATTAAAGCAAGTAAGTTAGGGTTTCTACAACCCTAATGGTTGAAGATGCAATTTTTTAACAACAGAAATAAGTATCCCCTAGATGGGGACACCCTAGTGGCTGTGAGGTGCCCAAGGCACAAGGAAAACAATCCACTTTGCAAGAAGTAAAAATGACCGAAAATCATGTTTCCCAATGAAACATTTTATTTCTCCAATGCAACAAATCAATGACTAGTGCCTTTACTATTGGGTTAATGGAGTCACAAGGAGATTATAGAAGCTACCTCATTGGGGGTGTAATCCCTTTTACTTCCCAAGGCAAGTTTTTCTAAGCTAAGGTTGAAGCTAAGATGGTGTATGCCCTTATACTTCTCTTAGCAAACCCTTAATCAATGAGATGAAGCAAATAGAAAGATGAAGGCTATGGCGGGGGTGTATGCCCTTATAATTCCCACCTATCTCCTAGAATAACAATACTTGAATTGAATAAAATGATAGTAAGAGAGAAAAAACCATACCAAGATCAAGATAAATGCTAAGAAAATTCACCACATGAGCTAAAAAGCATCATCCAAAGCTAGCGCTAGGCCTCCTCCATCAAAAATTCATAAACATAGCCATAAAAAAGTGCCCAAGAACTAAAAGAGCCAAGGAGGCCGAAAATTTCAGACCAAGCATCTCACAAGAGAGAGAGTTAGGTTTAAAATGAGATCTTATGATATCTGTTTATACAAAATTTAACTAACATAGCTTGTCCACAAATTAAGGATTAAAACACAAGATTAGGGGTCAACAACCTTAATCTTTCCCCCTTAACAAAATAATATTAAAAAATTCACTTAAAATTTCATATTTTGCACAAGTTAAACCCTAATTTATGAGGAGGATGCCACTCCTTTAGGGGACATTTTTCCACTTTAAGGAAGTTGTTGGTGTTGGAGAAGCTTGGATGGGCCTCCAAAGGACATGTGTCAAGCATCTAGGTACTCATTGTTATCCTCATTTTTGGTTATCAAGATGATGACATGATAATGACATGGTGATAGAAGATCTGGCTCTTCTTTAAGATCATTTTCATGAAGAAAGTTACACTTGTCAGTTTCTCAAAATCACTCTTTTGAAGACAGTACGCAGGCTGCATATATATTGTCCTGCGGAAATTCCTTGTTTCCGCAGGCTGCATTCAGTCAAACTGCGGACCTTCCGCACTGTGTCAATGTGTCAGCAGTACAGTGCGGAAATGATTCTTAATGGAGAAAGCGGATAAGTTCGATCCTTCTAGAAGGAATCTTCTAGAAGGATGAGTTAGATTTCGAAATTAATGAATCTCGGATATCTTGGGGGATTACAGTATTCTATCAAAGTAACTACACAATCCTTTCCTATATATTGAAGGGACGATTCATGGGAATAGTTAGTAGCAAGTGGACAAGGTAAGATATTGAAATTGGTGAACTATTGTATGGAGAATTGATCTTTGTGACAAGCGAGGCGACCACAAGGTTATCATAAGTAGTGGAAATTCTTCATGCATGAGGAGCAAATGTGTTATTATTGTCAAAGCTAGAAGCCATTGAAAGAGACCTGACATGAGGCTGAGGTTGTATCATTTTCTTTCATTTAATATAATACATGAAGATGTCCCTTTCCCATAATGATGATGTCATCTTATTACATGATTCCCTTGATCACATGTATAGTTTAGAGTTTTGAACATATTAATGCTTTTTGTTGTGATTGGTTTGTGTTGTTGTGATTGAATGACGCAAGAGCATCGTAGCTTGAGGCGAGGAACAACAGAGATAGGAGAGCATTTACAAGTAAGTATGTCATTCTTCCTCTCTTGTCCATTTCAACACTCTAAAACTAGGGAAAGAATGAAATGATACATCACGGTTTGTTCCAGATCCAGGTGGATCTAGGGAGAATCAGTTTATTAATGGCACTTGCAGTCTTATCCATAAACACTCATACATGGTGAATACCATTCTCCTCGTCAAACATCTATGTGTAAGTGAGTGGAACCTCACCACCAAGCCCTAACCCCCTAGGTGATGCCATGTCTCTAGAAGTGACGTTTTTCCTCTCTTGGGAAAATCGTTTGGCATGTGGGGGCTAGGCCATGTTGTCCAAGTCATCTTTGAGGCATTCCAAGTTTGATATCTCTCATCCCACATGCAGGTCCCACATCCAACACATGGGCTTGTAGCCCCAGCAAGGTAAACTAGGTTTGTTCTCCCAAAACTTTCCGCTAGCTAGGTCTTGCAAAGACAAATGAACCGTGCTCAAGGATCTGAAGTCATAACATCATGATGAGTTAATCCAATCAATAAATATTATCCAACATGTGCATCAAAGATCACCATACCAAACAATTAACAACTCTCAAAAGACACTATGCGACTTGTCAAGCTTAAGTATGGAAGGGTTGGTCCTACTGGGTATATCTTGCCCTAGGTCCAGGAGAGCCTCCAAGAGGGTCTAGATCCTATTGGGAAGATCTTTCCTTAGGTCAAGGAGAGATTCCAAGAGGTCCCTCTATAAGCCATGTAAAGTGTATGTAGAGGTGGATGGGGTCAAGAACCCAATGGGCATGGGGCCACTTAATGACATACTAGGGGTCATAGTGTCTCTACATTCATGGGTTGCCTTTGTAGGGGTGTGTGTGGTACCTTAATGCTTGATACCACAATTTTCCCAAGCCATCATTTGCCCTATCTTTCTTTATGTATATTTTCTTTCATAATATCATAAGAAGATTGAATATCACTGCGCTAGCATGGTGACTAGGTGGTGGAAATGTCACCTACAAATACCTAATAGAAATGAGAATGTTGGCTCGTGAGACCCCCTTTCTCGCCATGCAATGAGACCTTGACCTGGTTTGGTGACCATATCATGATAGTGTCATACTACTAGATATCCATGGGCCATTGATAGATTAGGCTTCGTTATGATACCTCATGTCCTTCAATTAACCTTTTAAGAAAAAATTAATGTATTGTGGGTCCCCTTTTATTCAAGATAAGTGTTTCACTAATTTCTTGGTTGATCCACAGGTGGCTTATCACGGAAGGTTTATATAAGGCTTCTATCTTTTACCCAACACCAACCAAATCTGAGCCTTTAGCCCCTTCTTCCCATGGGAATGAGGACAAATCCTTCTTGGGTCAATACACCCACAGAAATCCAAGAGATAAGGAAACGAAGGAGAATAATGATGGAAAAAGGTAAGTATAGTTGGGAACGATACGATGGCTCTTTAAGGGATTTATTAGTAGCAAACCCATTCCAAAGGAAGAGGGAAAAATGCATAATGTCAAGCACATATCATGAAATCTAGAGCAATCTAAGACAACCTTAATCAAATGGCTTAAGTATTGAAATGGTTCTCACCATAACACTGACTTGGCCTCATGAATTAAGGCCCACTTCCTTTGTGGGCCAATTTGGTGTGGTGGATGCTATTTGTAAACTTGTGACCATCTGTGTGGTGGTGAGTGGGTTTCCAATACGTGTAAAGAATTTACTCTTGGTCATGTAGTCTCGACCTCCATATGCAACTTGAGGGGCCTCGAGACATCATCTCCTTAGCTATCCACAAAATGGGGATAACATGGATAATTTTTGGTTGTGGAGAGGCCGATTTCTCACCAAGGGAGCTAATTATTCCCTGGCATCCAAATTTTGGGTGGAAAAGAACACTCCTGCAAAATATCTATGGGGTATTTCATTGTTTTTACAACTACAACATTGCCTCATATTCCATCCAAGTAATATCATCAAATGCCATTGTTTTTTAGGACACTTGAAAGAAGCATCATTCTCTTAGGCTAATTGATGTCCAATTATGTACCTACAGGTCGGATAATTAATGATTAAATCTATTTACTTTTTCTCGGTATTGTTGCTGCAGTTTTGGGAATAATAGTACTATCACTTTGGAAATTGAATATAAACCATGATCTCAGAAACAATATACATGCAGACTTGTAATTGATGGGTTTTGTTTGTTGTTATGACTGTTAGTAGCTAACTTTGTCAAATTTAATTGTTGTCTTGTTAGTATTGAATAAAATAAAATCACCATATATGTGCAAACCCCAATCTAGCTCTATTATCAAACTGATTGCTAAAATTATTCAACTAACAACGATCATTAAACACATCAACAACCTTAAGTAGGAACTTACAGTGATATGTGTGAATTGTTTGACTAAAGTTCTAAGCCAGAAGACACTCAATATGTCAACAACAGACACATAAACATACCAACAGCCTAAGATGGAGTTCTATACTAGGTTTTGAGCATGTTATCCAAGTGTTTGACGAAAACACTGAACCAAAGAAACCTCTAAACACACCAACAATTATAACAAAAGATATATTAACAATAGGAGGAGAATTAACAGGGTTTTGGAAATTTGTTTGTCCAAAAGTCCAATACTAAGAAAACACATAAAATATACCAACAACAAGGCTAGGGATACTACGATTGTATCAGAGCTGGTGATCTTTCCACCTTGTGGGGAATTTGATGAAGTAAAAATACAGCGAGAGTTGATGACAAGGGACAACATTCCCGAGAAAGAAATAAAAATGAAGTCTAAACAAAAATCTTAGGCTAAAATATTGAAACTTCTTTAATCAAGTAGGACGGATCTAGTAGCAATCTTAGAGGAGTTTAGAAAGGATATTGAACTCATCACTTATTGCAGGGAATATCAAGTGTTGGGTGAGGAATTCCAAGTTTCCATGTCACTAGAAGCCTATTGCACCATCAAATTTGAGGAAAAATATTGGAACAAGAAACTCTTGAAGAGTCTAGAGCAAAAGTGGAAGGGGTGTGGGATGAACATATGGACTTGTTGGAAGTATAGCTTACATATGTATCCATGTGGAGGAGCATGAAACTAGCCATGATGAGGAGGTGTTCATAGAGGAGTACCAAGAAGTGGTCTATGATGAGGTCTTCAACACTAGTATGTTGGTAGTATTTGTCGCTAGTACCGATGATGAGGGTGCTACATCTTGTCCCACTTATTATGACTTTGAGGACCATGACACCAACACCCATGTTGGACATATTGATGGAACCTATGTTGAGGATGTTTATGATGATGAGGGTGTGTTAGCACCTAATTATGATGATCATTCAACACCATACCCTATTTATGATTCCTACGATGATGATGACATGATGGTACCGACATATGATGGAGGATGGGTGTTTGAGAAACCGTCGGGGGACATGGATCCTTCTGTCGGGGAACCATGCGTGGAGGATACTGGAGTAGCAACTGAACTTGGAGGTGACAACCAACAAAAAACCTTGTGTGAGGATGATGTCATGCATGAGTCCCATTGTAGCATGGTATCACCTAGTGCTTTGGGTGATGTTGATGAGGGGAATATTCTTACAGATGACAACTCAGACGATTTGGATGCGGTTGGATAGAGGATTCTAGCGTGGTGTGATTTGGAGGATCACTTGTTGGTGACCAAGGATAAAATCACACAAATATTGACTAGTATAGATGGATCTCATCGGTTCATTGAAGATCTTATGTGGAGAGCTCAAATGGAGGATAGACACAGTGGAGTGGCAAGTGGAGTCATTAGTGTTCAGTTGTGCCTCATCAGCAATGCACTAGAGTAGTTGAAGTTAGACTACTTACAGTTATTTATGGACATGGTATGCATTCATTAGGTATACCATTGGGTTTGGGAGTTCACCCAAGATCGTTGAGTGGATGGGTGAGCCTCAATGAGCAGTGTATCCCTCAATGATTGATTTTCATCCCGGGATATCAGTGGCTTGGAGTGCAAGGTACTCACAAAGTATGTTTCCAATTATCATCATGATCCAATTATTTTTGGCACGAAATGAAAACAAAGATATAAAAGAAACAAAATATATAGAGAGATATTGAAAGAGAGCCAATAATATAACATAGATATATGGATATATAACAAGAGGCACAAATATATGAAAGTAATACACAATTTCTATTAATGATGAAATATACAAAATTGTAGAAATACAATTGAAAGACTCCACTAAATTGGTGGAATCTTATCTATGAGAAGAGATATGATGGCTACTCACATTCCCAAGAATATGATTAAAGAATGAAGCTCTAAATGCCTTTTTAACATAAATAAAATCCAAACCCTAATAACTAAAGATGAAAAGCCAACAATTTTGTGGACCTGGTTTTGGGTAGTTTAGTCAATATCAACTTCATTAACTTTGTATCCTCTAGTCTTAGTTCCCGGAGGCTTCAAGGCTCGTTCAGAAGGTATCATCGAGGAGATTTATTTTGGGGACCAATGAGTTAGATTTTCAGTAGGGTATTCGATCCAAAACTTCATTTAGGCCCACAAAAAGGCCACAGTTTTGGAACCAAAAAGCAGTTCAAAACTTGTAAAATTGCGGAAGACTATTTTTGAGCCAGGGTTAGGGCAGGTTGGTGGCCAGCGATATCCACTTGTATCAATCCTCCCTCCTTAGAGATAAATTATATTTCTTTTGTTGAGTGTCAGGGAGAGGAAAAGCATTTTTTGAATCTGCATCTTAAGGTATAACAGCACCTTAGGAGGACTAAGTTGCTTGGTTTGTTGAAGGTTATCATGAACCTTTGGCTGGAGGGTTTGTACCTTTTTAACTAGTCTGGCTAGATGAGATGGCTATGTGTAGAAGGAATCCTTGCACTTCACTTCAATCTTGTCGACACACTTCTGTTGGACAAAGGTGCTTGGATTGAGGCTACAGTGGTTATGGTGTTCTTATATTCACCTTTTGAACAGGTTGTGATGAAGTTGAATTTTGTAGTATGATATACTACCTTCCATCACTATTTAGGTGGGATGTGGAACTACCTACGGTATTCTGTAGAGATGAACCCCAAAGTAACAATGACACAAGCGGGTCAAGACTCATAAATAGCATGTGGCTTCCACATATATGGTTGGCCCAACAAAACATCGCAAATATCCGATTGGGAAACATCTATAATACCTCATCATGAAGGTTGGATATGGGTATAACAATGGAAACCATTGCTGAAGATGACATGTGGAGGTCTCATCTGGAAAAATTTTTTGATGTTGTATGGATGGGGTGTGGTGTTGCTGAACAATCCTAATTGTTTAATGACCTCTGTTGATATTGGGTTCTTATGGCTTCGCTATCAACAAAAAAGCATTAGCGAGGGCCTTGCTCCCATCGTGGTGAATTTACTCCCCCTCTTGAGGGATCTGGACTATACGGTTTGGAATTATTTCTTTGATTACAGCGACACTAGTAGTGGGGTTTACATCGATGATTTGTCTTTTCCTATTATTTTTTTTTTGTAATTAGACTACGAGATCAAGGTTGGCTCCTTATCTGATCTCATCATGTGCATTGTACAGTGACATTCATCATTTTGTGCTAGGGTATTTGTGGAAATCGCACCACTTCCCGAGTGTCCTTCTTCATATTTTATTTACCTTCTAACTCCTGTGGCAATTTGGTTTTCAAGAATTTGTTTGTTAGGGTTGTCTTTATACATTGCTTTGGTTGTGCATATTTACTGGAGACCGAACTCGTTTGTTATGGTGCCTAAATTTACATTTGATTTGACAACATATCAATAGACATGGTGATGAGATGTTAGGAAATCCATTTTGGTTTGGATGTACCTATAGAAGAGCCCCACGGTATTTAAGAACAAAATCATTTGTGCTTGGATGCTGTGCCAACTTAGTGTGCAAAGGTATGGAAAGTATTTGAAATCGGACATTGTTTTGGCCTCTCTTCTTTAGGTGTGGTCCATCTCGTATGCTTGGTCATCATAGTTACCAACAAGGTATCTGCTCCTTGACCCGTCACAAAAGAATCCCAAGTGGGCTTCGACCCATATATTCGGTACTCTGTATTGGAAATTTTTACGCCAATAAGTTTCCACCAATGTTTGACATGGGAATATCCTTAAGAGTGTGAAGGTGATCTTTTCCCTTGTCGAAAAAATTGGCAGACAAAGAAATAACCTTCTAGTAAGATTTAACCATTTTCTAGGGCATCAGCATCCATCGACCTTCAAATATGGGAATATCAAAATTGACTTGTACGCGAAAGGAGAGGTGCTTCAATTGTGATTAGTGGGCCTCGTGTATGCTATTATCGACATCGTTGAAGGATGTGGGAAAAATTCTCCATCATTTAGATCCCTACATTGGTGTGAGAGATTTCTCAAGAAATATGTTAATAGAATATTCTACTCCGTCGTTTCTCTTTTATTTCGCCATGGAAGTTTTCTTGGGCATGCGAGGAAGCGATTTTCCTCAAGAGCTCCGGACCCAACTTTGCTATACTCGGACCTCGAGGGGGACATGCACTAAAAAGCGATCAAGAACCTGCTTTGATACCAGCGATCCATATTATTTTTAGAGCCGCAGAAATGAGGAATGTAACATGAAATATATAGAGATATTGTAAGAGAGCCAATAATATAGAGATATATCAAATATATAACAAGAGGCATAGATATACAATAATACACAATTTCTATTAATGGCTGAAATGTACAAAACTATAGAAATACATAGTGAAAGACTAAGCTAGAATGGTGGAATCTTATCTCTGCGGTGATGTGATAAAATACTCACGTTAAGCAAGATATGATTACAATGGGGCTCTAAAGGGATTTTTAAGATAAATAAAATCCAAAGACTAGCCTCGAAACATGAAAATCTAAGCGTTTTGTGGACTTGCAGATTATTTTGGTGTATCAACTTCTAGGGGGCATAACTTTGGCATCGGTGTTCACATTTTGGGGTGCACGATAGTTCATTGGAAGGTATCATCGAGGAGATTCGTTTTGGCCCTGGAAGTTTAGAATTAAAAAGCTGCTAAAATAGAAATTCCCATAATATTGTTTTTAGCTAGTTGGAATAGGTGGGTGACCACCCGATATCCACCTGGATCACATCATGAGTTCTTGGTCATGCCATGGGGATTGAATAATGAACTAGTCACAGTCCATTCCTTCATGCAGTGGCAAAGGCACATGTTGTTGTTATTTGATGCCCTCGTATACAACAAGACAATAGAGGATTACTATAGCCAGTGGGATGAGATAAAGGGTATTTTGGCTGTCATAGAGTTTATCCGTTTGGAATCTGTGATGAGTGTGTTGAGTGCACAATATGAGATCAAGACTTATTTGGATTGGTTCACAAAGATTGCAGCTAGTGGAGTACTGGATGGCATTATCTGCTAGAGATGTGTGCACATCGGGGATTTGGCTCATTTAGACTCTGATGGTTATTGGTGTGGCACAACAAAAGTCGAAAGGCATTGGGAGTGGTGGAATTCAATGTGGAGGTGGGATCTTGGCATTAATCTTAGTGATGGATTGTCTTGGATGAGGTTGATGAATGAAAAATTTGAGGCAGTGATTGGTTTAGCGTCATTATTGGGAATATTGTGAGAGTTGTGGAGTTTTCTCCCTCTGATACGAGGGATTGAGGATAGTCGTGGATTGACAAGATTCTATTTCATTGAGATGCCTTGGCGATCCATGATCTAGGATATTGAGTTCATTCCTTTCAGGGATATTCGGCAGGGGTCTGGAGAGGAGAGGCGTGGTTTGAAGGCGGTGTCCGGGCCATTATGATCAAAGTGGCGAAACATCAACATGGTGGGTCCTTGTTGAGATTAGCTTGGGACCCTAGGATTACATTGTTTAGCGGTTCAGCGACTGATATAGAGGAGAGAAGGATTTACTTTCAGGAGTTTACTACTAGAGAGCATGGGATTGATTTTCTCTAGGAGCGATTCTCTGAAGAAGTTATTCGAGTTTTTGCATTATCTGATTGCTCTACTTACCAATAGTATTCAAGAAGCCACTCGTGCTAGTACCTTGTAGGACAACGCTTTGAGAAGAGGGTGCTTCAATTCTTCTAGATTGGTTTGGGACCTGGGGATCACTCTCAGTTTTAGTTTGGTGCATCTTGTTGATCACATGGTTGAGGGTGGCATTGCTTCGGGACAAGTAATCTTTGGGAAGGGACGATTGTGTCCCCATTTTGGATTCCCTTATTATCTGACTAGAGTTACTTGAGGAGGCTTGATTAGCAGGGTGAGGAGGGGTGAGATTAGGTCATCAGTGAGCCAAGAAGGTTTGGAGAGGAGTTTGTAGGTTGCTGGATTTCTTTACTGTATTAGTCATCATGATCAAGGAATTTCACATAGCTTGTTCTTGGTTCCATTACATTCCGAAGATTCCTACTCGAAACAAAGGTTATTGTTGGGTATATTTTAATTAATTACACTAAAGGTGTTGTTTGGATCATATTATTTGAGGGGATACATTTGTGTAATAGCTCTTTGGAACTGGGACAAAAATATCTACATGATGGGATGATGAAAAATGACTTTTCGATGGCCGAAGAAGTCATAAAGGAAAATTAATCACTTTTGGAGGGTTAAGGTAGATAATTATTAATAATGTTATTTTATGTGAAAATATTAAAGATGAATTAAAAGTCACTTGAAAGGGGAAAAAGGTGAAAAGGGTATAAAGAAGAATGAGACTCACATTCTCCCATTAGGTTGATTATTATTTTGGTTTGACTTGGAAAACATGGAGCCTTTGGGGTTTGGAGTAAACCCTAGTTGTATTGGTTTCGATGGTGAGAGATCCACCCTAGCTATCGAGGTTTGGTGGTGAAAGAGGTTGCATAGCCAATTGAGGAGGAGAATCTTTCAGGTTCTCCATTGGATTTCATTATTGTGGCCAGATTCAATTTTTTTCAGGGTTAGTGGAACTTAATGGGACTGATTTCTTAAGTTGTAGCAACATTGTGGCATATATATTTGTGTGGAGGCCAAACTTCTTGAAGGAGGTCGAGTTTCCTCAGTAGAGGTCGAGTTTATTGGTGATTGGAGGCTGAGTTTTCTCTTAGGTTTGAGTTCTCTCTCATTGAGGCTGAGTTATTTATGATTTGGGGCCAAATCTCATTGTTGGGAAGAATCTCATGCTTGAGGGTCGATTTTGAAGTGTGGGGGTCACATTCTTTGTTGGGAGGCCATTCCTTGTGTGAGGAGGGTAGTGTTATTATTGCTAGGATGAGTAGATATCTTGCTAGGACGATTTTTGTGTTGTTGTTGGGACAAAATTTTTTGATCCCATATGGATATCGATGGCCACCCACCTATTCCAAGCAGCTCAAAAAGCAGGTCTTGGCAATTTAATGGCTGCTTGATTTTGAGTTCCTAACAGAAGGGGCCAATTTGAGGGCTAGTGAGAGATTTTTATGATTGAGCACCTCAATGATAGTATAATGTTCTTATTAACTTTAAAATAGATCTCCTCGATGATACCTTTCACCTGACTATCATAAATTCCCAAACAAAGATCGTACCAAAGTTAAATACGGGGAGTTAATGCGCAAACTGCAAACAGGCTCCTGAAACTATTGGCTTTTCATCTTAGAGGTTAGGGTTTTGGATTTTATTTATGTTAAAGGACTTTAGAGCTTCATTGTAATCATCTTCTTGAATGTGAGTAGTTTTCATATCTCTTCGGAGATAGAAGCACCATTCCTAGCGAATTACGTTCACTCACACGTATTTCTATAGTTTTGTACATTTCACTCGATAATAAAGATTGTTTATTACTATATATCTATGTCTCTTGTTTTATATCTTTGTTATATTATTGGATCTCTTGCAGTATCTTTGTATATTTTTGTGTTATATCTCAGCTCTCATTTAGTGCCGAAAATAAACTGGATCAATGGTATCCGAATAGGCTTCTCTTGATGGATTTTTTGATTTGTGTGTCCTCCATTCAAATGCGAGTATAGAGAAGTTGGGTCGAGCTTGTACATCTCTTGAGGAGAAGATAATACTTACGTCAAGAAACCCTCCATGGTGGAAGAAAGAAAAAATGTCGGAGTAAAAGATTCTATCAATCTATTAAACTCAGGCAAGCTCTCACACGACAAAGGGGCGAAATGATGGAGAATTTTTCCCACATCCTTCAGTAACTGGCGATAACAACAACCATGTCTTCATCAAGCAACCACTTTGGAAACACCTCTCCTTTCAAGGTACAAGTCAGATTTTGATATTCCCATATTTGAAGGTCCGTATGAGTCACGGATGCCCTTGAAAATGGTTAATATGCTTCAAAGTTATTTCTCACGTTCACAGGTATTTTCCGGCCGGAAAAGATCACCTTCACCTCCTTAAGGCTCCCCATGTCAAACATTGGTGGGAAAATTTATTGGAGAAAAGTTCCATAGAGAAGTATATGGGAATATATGGGGTTGAGCCCACTTGGGGGATTTTTTTGTGGATGCAGATGGGGTTGAGCCCACTTGGGATTTTTTTGTGGATGCGGTCAACGAACAATATTACCCTATTGGTAATTATGACGACCAATACATGAGATGGACCAACCTGTGGCAAGAGAGGTGCCAAACAATGCTGGAGTTCACAAATAATTTCCATAGCTTGCACACCAAGCTAGGTATCAAAGACTCCAAGTGGCATCTGGTTCTGAAATACCGCGGGGCTCTGCATAGGTAAATCCAAACCAAAATGGATTTCCTAGACATCTCATCATGGGGAGCTGCCTATCGATATGCTGTCAAAATCGAGCAGAAATTTAGGCACCAGAACAAACGAGAGTTTGGGTTTGCAAATATGAAACAACCAAAGTATGATAAATATGACCCTAACAAACAACCTCTCGAAAACTAGTCCAAGCCACAGGAAAAGAAGGGTCATGGGAAGACGAAGAAGGACACTGGAAAGTGGTGCGACTTCCAGAAAAGCCTTTGGTACAAAACCGATGAATGTTGCTCAAAAAATTCATTGGTGGCCAAGATCAAAGACAAGGAGTCGAACCCTGTTCAGAAAATAATGGAAAAAGACAGATCATCGACGTAGACCCCACTGCTACTTTCGCGACCGCAACAATTCAACCAGAAGAACTAGCAGATCCTGAAGAGGGGGAGCTCCTTTTTCATTCATAGATGTGGGTAAAGGGGACCCCGCTGCATTTTATTGTTAATATCAGAATTCAGAAGAACCTCATCTCAACAAAGGTCATAAAGTAGTTGGGATTGTCAACAACACCACACCCGCAACCATACAACATCTGGTGGCTTCGCAAGGGACGAGACTTTGTGTCAACCAACAGTTTCGATTGTCATATGACATCCGACCCTTCAAGGATGAGGTATTATGTGATGTTTGTTACACATTATTTTGGTCACCCTAATGATGATTTTACAAGCATGTGGTCAGGCTCTCAAAATGATATTTTGCTTGAGAAAAACAACTAATTTCTTCCTCTACAAGATTGATTTTTAGAAGGACGTCGCAGGCTGATAGTAGTACACAGTGCATAAATCCATAATTTCCACAGGATACTCTATATCTGGCTCACAGGGTTTCCGCAGGCTGCTATATAGGCAAGTTGCATCGACGTTTGAAATCTAAAAGAAGAAAGAGGTTCACAAAGTTTCTAGAAGGAGAATCTTCTAGAATGTGAGATGGCGTCTGTATGGTTGTGATCCTACTGACTTCTCTGATTTGGTGGGATCATCCTCATCTCTTTAACCAGTTCAACTTCTCCTATATAATGATAGGTTTCTCATGAAAAGGTTTAAGCAAGATTAAGCAAAGAATTGATGAAAGAATAGGTTGAAGACTGTGTGAAGAATCCTGTTTCAAGTGATGCTTGAGGTCTCCATTTGTCCATCAAGATTTTGTGGATCATCTTCATGAAAATTTTGGAGCAAGTGTATGTGTGTGTTGGAACAAAGGACCACTAAAAGTGAACTTGCGACATCAAGGCAATACGGTTGTATCTTCCACTTTTGATTAATATAATACGGTGACATGTCTCTTTCCCATCAAATCTTTAGTATTTTATTACATGACTCCTTGATCACATGTTTAGGTTTTCATTGATTCTATTATCGTTGATTTTCACTTTGGTTGGTTTGTGTCACTGCAGATCTGATTTAACAAGAGCACCAGAGTGAAGCAGGGACAACAAATACATAAGGAAGTGATATATAAATGTATGCCATCTATTCCTTATTTGATAGTAAATTCAATGATTGCAACTTAGGGAAAGCGTCATGTTCTGTCTCATTTTGTTCTAGATCCAGGTGGATCTAGGGAGATTAGTTTATGTCTGCATTCACCTATTTATCCAATAACAATGTTTCCCCACTGGATGTTTGTGATGTTCTGTTGGGCCAACCATATATGTGGAAGCACCATGATATTTATGAGTCTCGACATCGTAGTGTTATTGTTACTCCGGGGGGTCATATCTACAGGATACCAGAGGTAGTTCCAACTACTGTCCCACCTAAACAATGTTGCAAGGTAGTATCTCTTACTACAAAATTCATCTTCTTCACAATGTTTTCAAAATTTGAACAAAGGAACACCGCAACCACTGCAGCCTCAGTCCAAGAACCTTTTGTCCAGCAGAAGTAGGTCGACAAGATTGAAGCAAAGCGTAAGGGTTCCTTCTACACATAGTCATCCCATGTAGCCAGATTGGTTAAAATTTTTCAACCCTTCCAACCATAGGTTCATGACAACCTTCAACAAGCTAAGCAACGCAACTTCTCCGACAAGGCAAACAACTCATCGAGATGCAGATTCAACAAACACTTTTTACTCTCACCCGGAAAATCAATGCAATGGAGACCATTTATTCGTAATGAGGAAGGATTGATCCCGATGGATATCGATGACTACCCACCTATTCCAACTGGCTCAAAACAATCTTCTGGGAATTTACCATTTTTAGTAGTTTTTCGGTTCCTAAACTTTCGGGGCCATTTTGAGGGCCTAAATAAAGTTTTTGCAGGATCGAGCAGCTCAATGATATCCATAATCTCTCATTAATCCCCCAAAATGAATCTCCTCGGTGATACCTTTCCAACGAGTTATCGTTCACCCCAAATAGATATCGTATGCCAAAGTTACGCCCTGGGGAAGTTGATACACCAAACTACCCAAAACAAGGTCCACAAAATTGTTGGATTTTCATCTTCCGGGGTGAGGGTTTTGGATTTTATTTATGTTAAAAATGAATTTAGAGCCTCATTGTAATCATCTTCTTGTGAATGTGAGTAGCCATCACATCTATTCTTAGAGATAAGCTTCCACCATTCTAGTGAGTCTTTCACTCTATATTTATACATTTTTGGACATTTCGCTCATTAATAGAAATTGTGTATTACTGTATATTTGTGCCTCTTGTTATATATCCGATATATCTTTGTTATATTATTGGCTCTCTTGCAATATCTCTGTATATTTCTATGTTATATCTCTGCTCTCATTTTTTGCCAAAAATAATCCGGATCACTTTTCCATGTTAGGCGAGTTATATTCTTGCTGGACTAATTTTTGGTTGTGGAGAGGTGGATTTCTCACCAAGGGAGCTAATTATTTTCTTGCATCCAAATCTCGGGTGGAAAAGAACACTCTTGCAACAAATATGTGGGGTATTTCATTGTTGTTACAACTACAACATTGCCTCATATTCCATCCAAGTAATATCATCAAATGCCATTGTTTTTTAGGACACTTGAAAGAAGCATCATTCTCTTAGGCTAATTGTTGTCCAAGTATATACGTACAAGTCATATAATTAATGTTTTTTTTTTTTTTTACTTTTGATGGGTATTGATGCTGCAGTTTTGGGAATAATAACACTGTCACTTTGGCGATTTAATATAAACCATCATCTCAGAAACAATATACATACGGACCTGTAATTGATGGGTTTTGTTTGCTGTTATGAATGTTAGTAGCTAACTTTGTCAATTGTAATTGTTGTCTTGTTAGTATCGAATAAAATAAAGTCACCATACATATGCATACCCCAATCTAGCTCTGTTATCAAATTACTTGCTAAATGTCTTCAACTAGCAGTGATCATTAAACACATCAACAACCTTAAGGAGGACCTTACAGTGATATGTGTGAACTATTTGACTAAAGTTATAAACTAGAAGACACTCAAATATATCAACAGTAGACATAGAAACATACCAACAGCCTAAGAGGGAATTCTATAGTGGGTTTTGAGCATGTTAGCTAAGTGTTTGATGGAAGCGATGAACCAAAGAAACCTCTCAAACACACCAACAATTATCACAAAAAATATAACAATAGGAGGAGAGTTAACAAGGTTTTGGAAAATTGTTTGACAAAATTCCAATACCAAGAAAACACATAAAATATACCAGCAACAAGGCTAGCGATACTACATAGGAGAGGAAAAGAGAGAAAGGAGTGAGAAATGAAAGGTCAATTTCTTGGCCTTACCATTACCTACCAGTAATCCCATATCTTCTCGAAACTTAACTCTCAAAGGGATTTTGGGATTTTCATTGGCCAAGAGAGTAGGATGCACAAGAGCCATGAGTCACATTATAACTAGAGATTGTTGAAATGAGAATTGAACAACCATTCAAATGTTGATTTTCCCATTTGGGTTTCTAGGGTGAAATCACTATGTTCATCATGTGATTGATTTTATGTGTAGATAGAATATCTTATATGTGTTTGATATATTACTCTTATTAATGGTTAATTGTTCTTGTGTTTATTTTAACGGTGTGAGAATCCATTTCAACTCTAGTTTTGTGGATTTTCTTCACAATTGCATTCTCTGTTAGTATTTTGAAGAACACCAACAACTAACAAATACCCACTATCCATTACACTTAGAGCATTGAAATCAAGGGCTCTCAGAAAATGATTGTTGTAGTTATCTAATTTTGTCCCTAAATACCAAAAATTCAAGTCCAAGGAGTGTTAGGAAATAAAAATGCAAAAATAAAAATTATATTTCAAATCATAGTAACAACACACATAAATCACACAAGATTTATCTTGGAAAACCATTACAGAAAAACCAGCCAACAATAGATCTATTATTTCCCTTGGCCAAACCCAACCAAGCCGACCAATGTCCTAGCCCATAAAAAGTGAGTCTTCACTGCTCAACTCTTGACACGTTACAATTGAGTATCACTAGCCTTTTATAGGCTTTCATTACATGTATTTCACGGGCTCAATACGATGGGTCACCAATACCATGTGCTTGAAACTACCATTGTTGTCATAATAACTTTACCCTGATCAAGTTTCACCAAGTCAAGTTTACCGTAACATTCCCCCCTTTAAACTTGACTTGAATTTTCCCATGAACAAAACCAACCAAAACTCCTTCAAAATTAGGGTACCTGGGAATCCTGCATGCTCCCCCTATCACCTAGGTCTACGTCTAGAATTTACCAATGAAATTTCAAACCCAGGGTACACATTCCTAACTAGGTCTTACAACCGTATGCCCATTTACATTCAACTCCATCAATCTTTTTTTTTTGTATTGTTGCTATCTCAACACTTATGCCTCCATCCTCTCGCCTTGCCATTCCTCCAACTCTTGATGCTCACTTCTTGGTATATCTACAACTAGACAAAAAATCCAACCACATATGACATATCCATCATATCCAAGCATCAAATCCATATCCTTCTCACACTTCGAGCCCAAATCTGATGCTCTTAAAATATCAGTGTTGAAGCCTTCAACACCTCCTTGGGATTTAAACACTAGATATGTACTATGACATCGACATGTTTCTTTTCACCATCATCAATCATCTCTCTGATACTAGTTGTTAGGAAATTAAAAATGGGAGAGAGAAATAATATTTCAAATCATAGCAACAACACACATAAATCACACAAGATTTATCCCAAAAAACCAACCAACAATAGATCTATTATTTCCCTTGGCCAAAT
>SNQJ01S0072271.1:51214-66497 GCA_010110895.2 Picea sitchensis
ATAAATTTGTGTATGCAATGTAATGTTTAACATAGGAAAACAAATATATATTTTTGGATATAATAAAAATATTTGTGTTTCTCATTTCTAATTGGTTGATAGAATTGAAGTGTTATTGCTCCTTTCACGTCTTTCAATATGTAAAATTAATTATATAATCAATGAATTTCACCAATCACCACATCTAAATATAAAAAATTGTACTATGTATTTATTATTATGCATTATTATATTTATATTATATTTATTATCTAATATATTATTTATTATTATATTTATGAAAATTATAGTTCCATAGCTTAAGGTTCATTATACATTTTGAATAATAAACAACTCTCAATTATTATCTTTTGACAAAAAATATTCATTACTTATGCATTTAGTTATATCAAGTTTCATTGTTCAACATGTATTT
Organism: Picea sitchensis; assembly: GCA_010110895.2. Classification (NCBI taxonomy): domain Eukaryota; kingdom Viridiplantae; phylum Streptophyta; class Pinopsida; order Pinales; family Pinaceae; genus Picea; species Picea sitchensis. The sequence continues at coordinate 51,630 of SNQJ01S0072271.1, forward strand.
CCCAACTAACTCGGTAGGGACTGCGTTGCCACACAACCCTTGTTTTTGTAAAACGAACGATATTCTTATAAATATGTTTACATTTCTTTTTATCACTTGTTTAACTTTTATTTTTATTTTTCCAGAGATTGCACTATGTTACAGACTTTTAACTCTCGGTAATTAGCAAGTTTCGCACGCTATTGACTTGGTGGTGCTCGACTCATATCGTGTGGGGAGGCCAGAAAGATACCATGTTGAATTGTGAGAATTATGAATGTGGTTAGGTTGGATACCCACACATTGATTGAGTAAGTGCAATCCATCTGTTTGGGTTGTTATTGTAGCATCGAATAGATTTTGGAATTAATAAGGTTGTTTTGGAGGTAGCAACTGGATTTTGTGTACATTTATCTAGGTTGACGACGTCTCTCTGTTTTGGATTCGTTTGGACCAACGAAGCATGGGCGTGCTTCATCATGTATTCCATAAATTCAAGCAACAGTTGGCCCAAGTCCTGCAGCTAGAACTTTATCCAGTTACTTGGGCACTTGCAAATCACAAGGACAGGGTAATTGTTCCAACAGACAGGCCCAACGTCATCCTCTTGTTTGGATTAGATTGGTTGATAACCAAGAAGAGGAGGACAACTACAAGTGATAGACTGGGCAGTGGGAAGAATAGATCCGTTGGGTTCAACAAAGGTGTTGATCCATGGAAACACAGAGAGAAGATGTTGACAAAGAGATTTGGCGAACCGCAAGAACTTCGAAGCACAGTTCAAGCAATTGTTTGGCAAGGGTAGGAAATTGGTCATTGACTGTACGATGGTTCCCCTTCCCAACAATTTCCTTTTGAGTGCCATTCGACGTGAGCATGAAATTGTGGGACTGTAAGCGATTTGCATGAACTGTTTCCTATAAGAAACCACATGTTTGCTAGGAGAAGCCATGGATGCAGGGATTTTGCGATTAAACTATGATTCATGGAATAACTAGACCTAGTTGTTGGGTGGCCAGTAGATACTCAATTGATAGTTAGTGGGATATCTATTCATGGATAAATGAAAATTGGTTGGGAATACTATGACCATGGCAAGTGGTATAAATAGTTCAAAATACAACAAAAAATTGCCGTGGTGATGTTCCTATTTTCGGGTTAGTTCCATGCGTCAGTGTTCCTATACTAATATGTTGCAATTTGGATCTAGGTTCCTTTAATGATACATGTAATGCAAACGATTCGCCATACTCATAGTGACATTTTCCTAGTGTGGAGTAATAATAATCTGGGTGTGTTGTATGTGTGTGAAATGGCTATATTAGATTGCTTAGCGCTTTGATTGTGCAAAACAATTTGTAGTCCTTGAGTCGCTTATGTGAGAGTGCCATCGTTTCTAGTGTCCTATGTACTACCCTTGAATTCTTGTGTAATTTGATATCTGCAAATCTATTGGTCTGTCAAGTTTTCTTGTAAATGGCTAAGTAAAGAGTCTTTTGACAAGAAGTTTTTTAGGAGATGGTTACATCTTTAGTTAGTGCATCATTTGCATGGGTGATGTCTACAACTTTAATACCAACCATCAATTTACAGTGCTTGTCATCTAGAAGCTTCCTTGAAGTTAATGTCCATGCCATATCGTTTAAGTTTAGGAAAGAAATTTGTCCACAAACCTTCTCTAAATTATTGTTGAAGAAAGATTGTTGCTGGAGTACGTCCTCCATAGGCTATCCACACAATAATGCTATTTTCTTTTTTCTATTTTCTATATGTTTGTTTCTTTAAATTCATTTTGATAAATGTGAAAATTATGAATAGTGCATTATCAAGGTCATATTGCTTTAAGGCTAGGTGCATAGGGCATATTTACTGACATGTTCTTTCTCGAGCTGAGTTAGTCATGAAATACGAGGAATGATTAATGGAAAGAATTGGAAAGACGATAGACAACCACACATTTACTTTGCACAAGTTCTAATTAACCTTTGTTTTTCACAAACCAAACTTCCATAAATGATTCAATAATTGTGCAAAGTACTTGGTTTTCAGAGTCCCTATCCTAGAGCCATTGCAAATGCGAAGGTGCACAAGTGAGGAATTGGTTGACAATCAGTGTTACAAATTATCTACAAAATGGTTGGAAATAGAATTAGCAGTTCCAATTGCAGGAGGCATATACTTATGCGGAGAACATGGGGGGATAAAATATAAGTGAGGAAATTGTGGGGGTGCAGTTCTTTGCATTTGTTGTATATGTTAGGTTTCACATCAACAAATTTCGGGGTGTTTGAGGAATTTGCTTCCATATAAAAACATCGAAGATCCTGAATGTTAAATCTTGTATTGGCTGTTATGATCCTGCTATGCCCTCTATGTGTGATTCTCAATCAACTTAATGTATTCCACCATGTTCTACTTCTTTTAGATTTCCATAGGATCATGCAATCATTGTGGCACTGATTGCTAATTGCTAATGCATTTCAATTGCGAGATCTGGCTCAAAGTGTAGTGCAAATGCATATGGATCTTCTAGCAAAAAAGTGCAAGTTTGTTGCAGTGGACAATGCTATGTGTCAATTTTCATAACATAGTCTGTTACACTTGGCAAATATTTTTCATTTGTAGGCATTTTAGCAGTTTAATATTGTACACGTCATTAGCAATTTTGCAATGCTATGTGTTGTATCGTGTGAAATGTGATTTTGTGTGTTGCATAGTTGATGTACATCTATCCTACGAAAGAAAGAAAAAATAACGCCCATATGTCAATTTAAACATAGTATAGAATATATTATGTGCACTTCACGTTCATGCATTCATTGTTGCAAGCATGAGAAATTGGAAAAGCCAGGTGAGTATTAGTACTACTGCATCCCAAACATACTCCCAACAACATAGCCACAAGTAAATTTCTATAAGTTATTTTCTGTTTGCACGTTGCGATAGCATGCTGAGCTAATAACATCAGGTGCTTATGCAATTTGCAAATTGTTATTTTCAATTCAAGTGAAATAGGTATACCTAGAATTGAAGCAATAAATTTTGGGCAGTGAAGTGTGACATGCATAGGTGAAGAAACTATCCATGCGCAACAAGACCAATTGGAAAGTCATGCTTATAAAAATGTACATTTTACAGTTGGACAAGAAATACATTGAAACTGTTTTTCATATTATTTATTTTCTGCGATTTCTATTCCATGTAGCTCCGCAACTCTAAATATTGTCTCAATAGAGGACTTGAACAGTCCCAGAACTGGGGAAGTATTCATTGGAGACGTGATAGTTGTTTACAACACATATTTGGATAAAGTGAATAGATCATGCAAACTATTCCGTGCCGAGATGATAGATGCAAATGCCATGATGATAATTACATTGATTGTCCTTGCACATCTCATTGAAATACATGAGAAAACTATTGTTCCCAGAGTTGGAATATCTATTACAAATTTTAAAAATCTACCAAAAAGTGACTATGACCATGGTGACTGCGATTGTGTTATATCGATACTTGAATCAAGTGTCGTTGAGACAATGTTTGCAACCTGTAAAGAATACAATTTCATACCAGACACAACAATCAATCAATTTGCAAGTAATACAAACATGTATCCAATAGACACTATTGGAGTTATTGTCACCCTTGCTAGGAAAGTTGGATCACAGTGCAATTTGCATATAAAAGATGGAAACACAGAGGATGACAAAGAAACGATATGATTTTCCATTGTTAATTGTTTATTGTTTATATGATGATATATCTTAGGTGAAGCTCTATGACAACTACACTATTTTATGTATCAACTGCAGCTATTCGAGACATATGGACATTTCTTCACTTCACCGAAACAACAATTGCAAATAAGGAAATTTCCCATTTTTCTATTTAAAAATATAACCAAGAAGAGAGATGTAAAAGAAAATGTGTTTCACACAACACAATCAACATTTATAACAAAACTCACAATATAAGCGTTAAAGATATGAAAAACTAATTGGGTTGACAAAAGTCGGGAGATAAGAGTAAAATACACAAACAATGAATTACAAAATATCTTATTTCTCTTTACATTTGGACTCTATTATATAGAGTGCATGGGATCTTATTAGACCTGACTTATTCCAAATACAAAATGATGGGTTGAGAGAATATCTCAACAACACACCAAACAAGGATCTCACAAATCCAACTCTTAAACAACCTCCTAAGAATAAGATTGGACAACTTAAGTAGATACTGACTCTACTTCTCAATACATTAACAAGCATATTAGATAAGTAAGAATTATATATTCTAACATATTGATCAACAACACTATCCTAGTTCAAAGAGGCTATGTCCATAAAAAATTGGAATGTTTATTTCATAGTTTGTTGCAAACATTGTTATGTAGTATCATATATCTATTAAATCTAAGCTCTCAACTCCTGACAACAATGTTTTAATATAATCAATATTTATTATTTTGGTGTTATATGTGTGGGCATGACTCTTATGATTACAATTTGTGTTCTTCTTGAATAATATTTCTCGAAAAAAATATGTGTGGTTTATAACTAAATTACTATTAAATATGTATTTTTTAAATATTATTTTTTTTACATTTTCATTTCATTTATAATAAACAAATTTAAAAAGTTTTTATTTTTATTTTTTAATATAAACATTCAATTACAAAAATGGACATTTAACATCAATATTTAATTACACAATTAAAATTAAAACTTTAAAAAATTTCTTTATTAATAGAAATATACAAATTAACTATATGTATAACTGTATTTATAATTGATGTTCAAAGTTAAATTTAACAACTTCTTTATGTTTGGTGCAGTTCTCTGGATTGGAAGCGGCGACAAACTAGACAATTTGTTTCTTTTGAAGCATCTCTCTGACATTTGAACAAGCTATGTGCACCAAAACTTTAATTTTTCGCACTATCATTTAATTTAAAATAAATATATTTAAAAACCATATTTTCTTTTATTTTTTAATATCATCATTTAAAAAAAAATTATTGAATCAAATTTTCTTTATTAATATATTTTAAGAAGCATATAAATCACTAACATCAACATATTTATCATAATTTGAGGCACACACACAATATTATTAAAGAAATAAAGAAAAAATTCATTATATAAATAATAGTAACAAATCCAACAACAAAACATTAACATACAAATACACAACTTAATTATATGTGTATATTGTATTTAACACTAACATACAAATAATTCTATTTTGAGTGAAGAATATGTAACAATTGAGAGGAGTAGTTTTCTTCCATTCATAGGATTCTGGAAAATGTTCCTTGATGGTGCTTCTTCAAAATCAAGTGTTGGAGGATAGTATATGAAAAAGGGGGTTTTCAGTGAAGTTTGCTAGGGTTAGGGTTGCTTTAGCTCTGGTGCATTTGGATGCCCCTTAAGGGGCTCAATGATACTCGACGAAGGAGGTTTGCGAGGCCCTTTCTATAGTCAAGCGACGATGCATGGAAACACCATCGGGGGTTCCAGGCATCCAACCTTTGAACCACCGCCAGATCTGCGCTCGTAGCTCCTCTTCGAGGGCACATTCAAGGATAAGGAAGTGTACATAGATTCAGGGAAAGATCCGAAAAGTGTAGCGCGACCGTGGATACCTGGTAAATGTATTCCTCAAGCGCCGCAAGCACCGAAGTATGTCATAAGCACACCCAAGATAGAAGATCAAAAGAAATACATGGGATACTATGCCCTAGTTGGGAAATTTCTAGGGATATGGCCCTCTAAGCGTGAGTTGGTAAAATGGATACAACAATGGTGGAAGCCAAAAGGACACTATGATCTCCAGCTTGGATCCAAAGTATTCTTCACAATAATATTACATAATCTGGAGGGCAGGAACCACATTTTTGATGGAGGGCCTTATTTCTTCAACTCAACGGGACTTTTCTTGTGATTTTGGACGAAGAAGTTTAGCCCTGAAACATAGGACTTTGCACATGCCCCAGTATGGATATGAATCTACTCCCTGCCACAGGAGTTTTGGCTGGAAGAGGTACTGGCAGGCATCGGAAATACCATTGGAGTATATGTTAAATCTTCAGAAGCAACAAAGAAACACAAATACACCTCCTATGTGTTAGAATTGCAAATGCAGAAAAACACAATTCACATATGATAATAAACAATCATGCATATTAGAAACACAAAGATTTCACGTGGTTCACTCAAACGTTGGGCTATGTCCACCAAGCAGAGGTATCGGTTGTCTTATTATTCAAATAATAGAGATTACAACAGACTTGCAAGCTCTCTCATATCCCTCTCTCACATCCTCCCATTTGCCTCTATGGGCATACATAAATTTATATTAATTTACACAAGAAACTGAAATGAATGTGATCTCATCCATATTCTAACTTGGTCTTATTAGTTACAACCAACGCTGAATAATAGGATAAAAAATCTGTCCTTGGAGGAATTCGTTGTCACCAAATTCAACAATCTCCACCTTGAAAACAATTGACCTGATACCTTGCTCCTTCCTTTTGTTCATCACCTTTTCTGCAAGCCAAGAGAAGCCAAGCACCATCGTAGCTTCTCTAAAAGTATTGGTTTTGCGAACATGTCTACGCAGTTCTCTTTTGTATGCACTTTCTCAAGAGAGACTCCATGTTCATCGATGACCTGTCTTACAAAATGGTACTTGATAGGTATATGTTTTGTTTTACTGTGGTAGGATGGATTCTTAGCCAAGTGAATAGCACTTTGACTATCACAAAATAACTTTGCTTTGTCCCGCATCCTTCCAAACTCACCAAACAAACCTTTCAACCAAACTACCTCTTTGCAAGCATGTGAAGCAGCTACATATTCTGCTTCTGTAGTGGATAAGCAACAATGTTCTGTAGCTTTGACATCCAACTAATGGCTCCACCTGCAAGAGTAAATACATACCCTGAAGTTGACCTTCTCTTGTCCAAATCACCTGCAAAATCAGAATCAACATATCCACATACTAATTCACAACCATTGTTATAAGTGATACAGTAATCACTTGTGCCTCTCAAATACCGAAGCACCCATTTCACTACTGCCCAATGCTCTTTACCTGGATTTGCCATATATTTGCTGACAACCCCAACTGCATGTGAAATGTCTGGCCTTGTACTAACCATCACATACATTAGACTTCCTACTGCATTAGCATATGGTATTCGAGACATATATTCCTTTNTTGTACTAGGACATAAACTTGAAGAAATATTAAAATGGGAAGCCAAAGGGACTAAAACTGGTTTCACATCGTTCATACCAAACCTCAAAAGTATCTTCTCAACATACTTCTGTTGTGATAACTAAAGCTTACCATTCCTCCCATCTCTGAATATCTCCATGCCCAAAATCTGCCTTGCTTCTCCTAGGTCTTTCATATCGAACGTCCTAGCCATCTAAGCCTTTAACCTGTTGATCTCAGTTACACTTTTGCTTGCTAGAAGCATATCGTCAACATACAATACTAAGATAATGAATATGCCATTATTTAATTTTTTTAAGTAGACACAATGATCATACTCACTCTTTGTATAATTCTGGCTCACCATGAAAGAGTCAAATTTCTTGTACCATTGTCTGGGCGACTGCCTCAGACCATACAATGATTTCTTGAGCCTGCAAACAAATGTCTTGTTGCGATTCTGAGCAAACCCTTTAGGTTGTTCCATGTAAATTTTTTGATCCAAATCTCCATGTAAGAAGGTAGTTTTAACATCTAGCTGCTCCAACTCTAAGTCAAGTAATGCAACTAATGCTAACACAATTCGAATTGAAACAAACTTAACAACTGGTGAAAAAATCTCATGAAAGTAAATACCTTCTTTATAAGAATATCCTTTCGCAACCAACCTTGCTTTGTACCTTATCATCAACACCCTTCTTTAGCTTGTAGACCCACTTGAAACCTACAATTTTTCTGTCTCTTGGAAGTTCTACCAGGTCCCATGTGGCATTCCTACCTAATGCCTTCATTTCATCCTTCATTGCTTCTTTCCATTTATCACTGTTAGAACCCTTCACAACTTCCCGCTAACACGAAGGTTAATCATCATTAATACTTAAGGAAGCCGACGAAACAAAATCATCATACCTTCTTGGAGGATTTCTGACCCGCGTAGACCTCCTTAGGGAAGTTTGTGGCTCATCCACATTCTATTGATTGTTATCATCAACCATGTCTTCCTCTACAAGAAAATCTTCATGAACATCTTCAGAAACTTGTTCATGTTCACTTTCATCTGTATATGAACTGGTTTCAAACTGAATCCGTTGATACTTAGGTACTTCTTCTTGTTTCATTTGAACATCTACATATGATTTGATGAGAGATGATTCATCAAATATTACATCTATGTTAATGGTGATATTGTGGGCAGTAGGATCCCACAACCTATACCCCTTAATACCATTACCATATTCAACAAAGATAAGCCTTTTTGATTTTGGATCTAATTTAGAACGCTGATGTTTCAAAATTAGATCATAGGCTTCACAACCAAAAACTTTAAGATTAGAATAATTACAAGGATGACCTATCCATACGTCTTCAGGAATCTTGCACTCTATTGTTGTTGATGGTGATCGATTCACCAGATAAGGAGCTGTAGTTACTGCTTCTACCCACAGTTCCTGCTACAAGTTGGAAATATTAAGCATACTCCTTGCTCTCTCTAGAAGAGTCCTGTTCATGCATTCAACAACTCCATTTTGCTGAGGAGTATAGGAAGTAGTTTTATGCCTATCAATACCAAACTCCTTGCAATAGTTCTCAAATTCCATTGACTCAAATTCACCACCGTTATCAGTTCTTAAACATTTAATGGACCTACCAGTTCTCTTTTGCACTAAAGCTCTAAATTGCTTGAAAACAGTAAACACACCAACCTTTCTTTTCAACATATAGATCCACACCTTCCTAGAGAAATCATCTATAAAAGTAACAAAATATGATGATCCTCCATATGAAATAGTAGGGGATGGTCCCTAAACATCAGAATGGATATAATCAAGGATTCCTTCATTGGTGTGTCTTCCGGTTTTAAATTTCTGCCTATTTTGTTTTCCATAAATACAATGCTTGCATAAATATAACTTTAAAGACTTTAGACTAGGAAGTGACTTGCGATCAGATAATACCTTCAATGCTTGTTCGCTCATATGACCCAACCGTTGATGCCATAGTCGAACAAAATCACTGTCGTTCTCAGATACAACTGTTGCATGATTTGACTCAATTCTTCCTTTTAACAAAAACATGTTTCCAACCTTCTTTGCCTTCATGACCAATAAGATTCCTTTGTAGACCTTCATAACTCCACCTTGAAAAATAATTTTATATCCTCCAGTATCTAAGACTCCCAAAGAAATTAGGTTCTTCCTTAGCTCAGGTACATGTCTCACATCAGCTAGTATTTTAACAGTTCCATCAAACATCTTAATTCAAATGCTACCAATTCCCACAACTTTACATGATATTTTATTGCCCATGTAAACAATTCCATCATCTATAGACTAGTAAGTAATAAACGAGTGTCTATGAAGACACATGTGATTTGAAGCACCAGAAACTAATAACCATTGTTGATCATATCGTGAAACAATAATAGTTGATAAAACTTCATCAGTCATACCTGAACCCATTGCTGAACCTGTTTCGGTCACATTTTCTTCCTTCGTCTCTTTTGGAGGGTCTTCTTTGGAGGCTTGTTGTCTCTTCCAACAATCCTTCTTCAGGTGTCTAGATTTGCCACAAAACCAACACTTAAGTTTTCTCTTCTTTCCCTTTGACTTTGACCGAGAGAAATCCCTTTGAACATGTCCTCTTTCTTTAGGTCTGCCTCTGACCATCATTGCCTCAGATGCAGAGGTTTCTAGATTGGATTTCTTCCTTGTTTCCTCAGACAATAAAGCTCCAACAATAACATCAAACTCAATACTTTCTGTTGAACTGAAACTAATAGAGGTAACAAAGTGATCCCATGACTCAGGCAAAGAACATAATAATGTAATTGCCTTATCTTCAGATTCGAATTTTACTCCCATGCTAGTCAGTTGGACTAAAAGAGTATTAAAAGTATTTAAAAGATCAACTATTTTCGTACCTTCCTTCATCCATAAACTGTACAATTTTCTTTTCAGGAAGACCATGTTCATCAAGGATTTCGTCATATACAAGCTTTCCAGCTTCGTCCACAAACCTACTGCTTTCTTCTCCGAGACAATGTTGAACATAACATCATCGGCCAAACATAGACGTATGGCACTCAGTGATCTCGCATCGATCTCATCCCACTCTTCATTTGAAATGGCCGCGAGTTTCTTTGCTTTTCCCAAAAGCGCCTTCACCATGCCTTGCACCTTGTTGCACGAGTAGATCATGCATCTTAACCTTCTAGATCTTGAAATTGTTCCTGCTATTGAAATTTTCAATTTCAAATATAGCACTCTGAGTTTTCGTCATTAGCAGAAGAAAAAATTCCAAAAAACCACTTCTTATAAAACCAAGCCCTTTAAAATGTGGAGGAATAATGGTATAAACCCCAAAAGGTTTAATAAAAAACCTTTTTACTAATCTCACCCTTTAAAAAAAATTCACCTTTTTAAGCATCCACCCACTTGAATTGTTCATGCTTAAAAAAAGAAAATTCATATATATATTTTTAAAAAGACCTTTAATTCCTCCCTTTTGTTTTATGCATATAATATTTAATTCCAAATATTGTAAAACTTTATACCTTTAATTTTTCGAACCATGCAATTGTTTCCTTTAAGGAAGATCGATGCTCCTAGGAGTATTGAAAGGGAGCGCTAGTGTGAGATCAACGCTCCTTCACTATGGATGGAGGAAAGCCGACGCTTTGTGGTGCAGAAATTGGGTACGCAGATTTTATGAAAATTGAAATTTCACAAGTGTGAGAGCGTCGACGCACCTCTAACACTTCCTAGGGAGCGTCGATGACCTGCTACTCAATTCCCACATGCAACACCTACTAAATTCACCTTTGCTTTGATACCATTTGTTATAATTGCAAATGCGGAAAAACACAATTCACATATGACAATCAACAATCATGTAGATTAGAAACACATAGATTTCACGTGGTTCACCCAAAGATTGGGCTACGTCCACCAAGCAGAGGTATCGGTTGTCTTATTATTCAAATCATGGATATTGCAGCAGACTTGCAAGCTCTCTCATATCCCTCTCTCACATCCTCCCATTTTCCTCTACGGGCATACATAAATTTATATTAATTTACACAAGAAACTAAAATGAATGCGATCTCATCCATATTCTAACTTGGTCTTATTAGTTACAACCAATGCTGAATATTAGGATAAAAAATCTATTCTTGGAGGAATTCGTTGTCACCAAATTCAACACTATGCGCGTATCTGTGTCTACCTGAATATTTTGAAGCCGCTACCAGTATCCATTGCTCTGAAATATCATGATGAGGACTGGCTGCAAACCATTGACTATGAACACATACCGTTTAGATGCAGAAAGTGTCACGAGCATGAGCACCTCTTTAGGGATTTTCCCCTCAACACAATAAGCAAGGATGAAAACCCATAAACAATCGAAAATAAGGATGGCTTCATCTCAGTAGCAGGTAGATGGAGACAGGGGGGAAGGAGAACAATAGCCCCGACCAACAAGGAATTGCCCTCCAAAAACCAATTTGAGGCACTACAACAACTCCCAAAGAACATGGACGCCCCACAGGTCCCTTCCACTAAGAAAATGTAGCAAAACCTAGAAAAGGGGAAAGATGTGGATACCCCAGGTATGGTCCAAACCACTTCTCTACCCAACTCCAATACCACAACTATAGAACCCTCAGAAACAGAAGATGGGGATGTAGAAATGGATCTTGATGAGGAGGATCTAGTAGGAGTAGACCTGGAACATCTGGAACAAGCTTACTGACACTAGAAACTATACACCATCCCTCTCGACCAGCTGATAAAAGTCCATAAAGTATTCCTCAAATCCACAGTAGGCTCCACCACTAGATCCAGTTCGAGTCTAGGAATACAGGGAACTGTACTAAAAGAGAAACACAAAACTCAAAAATATGAAAAGAAAAAGGGAAGGAAATCAACCCGGAAGCTCATCCAGGAGATTGGACACTTCATGGTCAACTCAGGTCAGATCCATCTCATATTTGACAACTTTCCCCCTATCCCCTCCCAATCCTCATCATGAAGATCATCTATTGGAATATAAGGGGAATCAACGGTCGTAGTAAGCAGAGGCTACTACGTGAGATTATCATAGCAGAGAAACTAGGCATAACGATGCTCCAAGAAACAAAATGTGCAACGGAGGAAATGGATAAATTTCTCTCTTGCTACTGGAAGCAAGGGAAAGGTATCTATACCGATGCTACGGGCTCCGCAGGAGGCTTGGCAATTCTTTAGAACCCGAGCTCAGTAAACATGGACAATTTATTCACAACCAGATGGTCCATCTTTGCGACATATTGACTCATCGGCTCCAACAAGCCTGACTACTTGACAAATGTTTACAGACCAACCACACCAAGGGAAAAAAATTCCTTCATAAAGAACCTGGAGGGACTAGCTACCCTCACATTTGGAAGTAAATGGATTCTCGGAGGGGAATTCAACATGATATGCAATCCGGATGAGAAAAGAGGTGGGAATCGTCGACTTGAGGGAGAGTTAGGGAAATTCCAAAGCCTTATCGATAAGCTAAGCCTCATTGACATAGAAACACCAAATGGCCTCTTTACCTGGAAGAATCGAAGATCAGGAACCCACTAGGTAGCTTGCTGGATGGATTTGTTCCTCCTCTTTGATTCTCTCATTATGGAAGGCACAACATTGGAAGCTCGCATCCTCGATGTCCATGGATCATATCACTGGCCCATCCAACTATGGCTAGACATTCCTGCCTCTCCAGGACACAAAACCTTTAGATTGGAGTGATTTTGGCCCAACCACCAAAATTTTCAACAAAATGCCCACACCTGGTGGAGGGAGGAGTCCATGTCACATGACTCCAAGATGTATAGATTCCAACAGATACTCAAAAACTTCTAGCAGAAGCTCAAAGCTTGGAAAAAACAAACCTTTGGTAATATCTTTGAAGCCCAATAACAACTAACGAAACAAATGAGCATCATACAAATCCAAATCCAAGATCAAGGAATCTCCGAGGAGCTCAAGACACATGAAGCAATAATAAGCCAAGAACTAGAGGAGAGGAAAGCCCAAGAAGAGATTTTACGGAGGAAAAAGTCCCGCATCCAATGGCTAAAGGAGGATGATATAAATACCAAGTTCTTCTACAGGTCTACCCTTCAACGAAGACATGCCAATCACATTGCACAACTGATCACAGAAGATGGGAAAAGCCTCCATTCTCATGAGGACATGGAAGCAGAGTTGGTCACCTACTACCAAGATCTCCTGATGGAACCCCCTAGGAATAGATCTCAAGACATTGCCCAAATCATGCAACACATACCATCCAAAATCATGACGGATCAAAATGGTGCTTTGCTAAGGCCTATCATGCTCGAGGAAGTGGACCGGGCACTCCATGACACTCCGATAGGTAAAGCTCATGGTCTGGATGGTTTCACTTCAGACTTTTTTCATCATTGTTGGAAAATGGTAAGAGAGGAGGTTTGGGAAATTATTGAAAACTTTAGATTCTCTAGTCAAGTCCTTCCGGCCCTTAATGCTACTTTCCTCACCCTTATTCCCAAGGAAGAGCTAGTCAATCACCCAAAATAGTTCCTACCTATCGCTCTCTACAATGCCATCTATAAAATCTTAACAAAGGTGATAACCCGGCGCCTTAAACCTATCCTTCCCTTCATTATCTCGCTAGAACAATTAGGTTACATGGAAGGAAGGAAAATAATGGACAGTGTTATCCTAGAACATGAAATTATCCATTCTCTTCAGAAGACTCGCACTCCAAGTATGTTATTAAAACTAGATCTCTCCAAAGATTTTGACAAGTTAAGTTGGTTGGTTTCATGATCCGAGGAATTTCTCTGACTACTTCTCTTCTGCTGACTTTGACAAGGTTATCAAAATGTATGTGACCCATTCTTTTGTGCCATAGCCAACTTTCATATTCCTTTCCTAGACAACACTTTTCATTTCCAATTTCACTTAATGCATATATGTTGCTTAAAGTTCTCACAACTGTAGCAATCAATTTTCCTGAACCTTCTTTTCTTATCTCGCATTTTTGTGAATCGAAATTAACTTTATGACCTTGGTCACACAATTGACTCACACTTAGAAGATTATGTTTCATATATTCTACTAGTAGAACAATTTCTACCTTGGTATTCTTGTTCCCAATTCTGACTGTGCCTTTTCCTATGATTTTAACTGAATCATCATTTCCGAAGGAGAGTGATCCATCTCTTTCCTTTCGTAATGTGTTTTGAACAACCACTATCAATATACCAACCATGTTTCTTTTTCTTAGCTTGTAGAGAGAGTGTGCATTCTTCATTGCTATACTAATCCTGCTTTCTTATCCATGTCCTTTTCTGAGGTTCCTATTTGTGACTGTTGTTATTCTGTTGCGGTTCTCTAGGAGGGACTGTCATTTTGCAATCTTTTTACATGTGTCCAAAATTGTTACATTTGTAACATTCCATTTCAGTGCTCAAAGATTAAAACCTGTTGTGACTTCTTCTTTGTGTTTCACTAGGCCTTCTTGGATAACCCCTTTGTGTATGACTTTGAAAGTTGTTTGTGTTCCCATTGTTAGCTCTGCAATTCACAGTTTTATGTCCAAAATTATTACATGCATAACATAAACCAAAAAATATAGTTTGATACC
>SNQJ01S0072271.1:66507-93210 GCA_010110895.2 Picea sitchensis
AAGCAATGATGATGATCCCTCAGATGATGAAAGCAGTGAATCTTCTATTGAAGATAAAATAAATGAAATCATGCTAATAACTTTAGAAGATATAAACACTGAAGATACAAGAAGTGAGTTCACTAATTGTGAAGCAGTATTAGATCTTGAAGGAGAACTTGTCAGTGCCATGGAAGATATTGATAGACTCAAAGAAAACATAACAAAACAAAAACAATTGCTTCTCAAGTATGAGAAAACATGCAAGGAACCATTTGAAGAAATTAATATGTTGAAGGTTAAGTTAGAAGAAGATAAGAAGATCGAAGACATACTCAAACAACAATTGAAGGAATCCGAAACAAAAGGTGAAAAAATGGAAGCTGAAGTAGTGGCTGTTAGAAAATATCTAGAGAAATTTCAAGCCTTATATCATCAGAATTTGACAAGTATTAAAGCCTCAGAAGGATTAGCCTCCATTCTGAATCAATAAAGGAATTCAAAGTTGAAAACTGGGTTGGGTTATGAGGAGGGATCAAGTAGTGGTCAGCCGAGAAAAAAAGAGTCCATCAAGTTTGTCAAATCTACAACCATTGACAACAACAAACCTGCAAAAACAAAGGAAGAGAATCAACCACCATGGAGGAGTGAAGGAAAAGCTACCAGAACTGAATTTTTAGAACAAAGAAATAATACACCCTCTTCTCAAGGAAATCATCAGCATGGAAGAAATTGACCTGCTCAAAGAAGACAACTATTTTCCAGGTACAAAGATTTTTTCAATGGATATTGTTTTTACTGCTCTAACTTTGGTCACAAAGTTGTAAATTGTTCTTTAAGATTTAGACATGAGAAATCAAGAAAACCAAGGAATAAATACCTACCACAACAAAAAATGAGACAACCAAGTAACAAACAACCACAGACTGCAAATCATGTGATGGTTGGGAAAAATATGTAGATTAATCATAACAATCATTATGATCCTTTATTCAATGAACCAGAATGTTACATCTGCCATAATTATGGACATAAAATATAGACTGTCACTAAAAGAACTATAAGCTAGATTCAAATCATAGAGCTGGAAATGTCAATGTTTGGAAGAAGAATAAAGATAACAAGTGTGGATTGGTGTTGTCATCTCATAGACAAAAATACCCCTGGTATATTGACAGCATATGCTCTAGTCATATGACATGTGACAAAAGTAAGTTCCTATCACTCAAGGAAAATAAATTAGGGAGTGTGACCTTTGGAAATGATGCTCCAGGAAATATCAGAGGTAAAGGTCTAGTAAGCTTAAGTAATGGAAGAAGCAAAGCTCAATATGTATTATTTGTTGATGGTTTAAAGCATAATATTCTTGGTTTCAGTCAGATATGTGACAGAGGATGTGAATTCACCTTCACTACCAAGAATTGTAAAATAAAGACAGTAAACACATGAGATCTTCTTGCAAAAGGGGTTAGAACCAAAAACAATGTATATATTCTGAAGGAAGATAAGGAGAAATGTCATTTAATCAAATTTGATGAAAGTTGGTTATGGCACATAAGGCTTGGACACTTGAATTTTGATCATATTGTCAAACTGAATAATGAAGGTGATGTGAAAGAGCTTCCAAAAATATCTAAGACTAATAAGTCTGTATGCGAATCTTGTCAAATGGGGAAGCTGACTCGTGCTCAATTTAAATAAAAGAGTTTCACATCTTCAGAGAAACCACTTCAAATTGTTCATATGGATCTGTGTGGACCATTGCGAAATGAAGGTATTGGAGGAGAATGTTACTTTATGCTAGTCATTGATGACTTCTCCAGAATTACGTGGGTTGCCTTTCTGAGAGAAAAATTTGATGCATTTGAGAAGTTCAAAAATTTTAAGGTGTTAGTTGAGAATCAAACAGGAAGGAAGTTAAAGAAAGTTCGCTCAGACATGGGAGGTTAATTTCTATCAAGAGATTTCAAAG
Source organism: Picea sitchensis (assembly GCA_010110895.2). Lineage (NCBI taxonomy): Eukaryota > Viridiplantae > Streptophyta > Pinopsida > Pinales > Pinaceae > Picea > Picea sitchensis. Next base: position 68,459 of record SNQJ01S0072271.1, read on the forward strand.
AATTCTGTGACAAACATGGAATTAAAAGAGAATACACTATTCCAGGTACTCCTTAACAAAATGGAGTTGTAGAATGAAAAAATAGATCAGTTCAGTAGATGACAAGGGACATGATGAGTGAAAGGGACATTTCAAAAACCTTTTGGGTGGAGGCTATTCACACGAATGTTCATATTCTAAACAAAGTGCATCTAAATCCGAACAATGATAAAACTCCATATGAGTTGTGGTTTGGTCGACCTGCATCAATCAAGCACTTCAAAGTATTTGGAAGTAAATGCTACATCAAGAATAATGATGATCATCTGGGAAAATTTGATAGTAGATTTGATGAAGGTATCTTCTTAGGATATGCAACGAACAGTAAAGGATACAGATTCTTTAACAAAATAATGCATAAATTAGTAGACTATATTGATGTTCGAATTGATGAAGAAGCTCCCGTAAAAGATCAACAAAGAATAAGCACTAAGCGAGATGAAAAAGATGATGAGAATAATTAAAATGAAGAACAACAAATCTCAGAGTCACAAGAAGATCATGAATCAGGTGGAGAAGAGACACCCAGACAAGAAGAGTCAGGACAACAATCAACATCAAATCCTTCCTCCAGAATTACTCAAAAGAATCATCCTGAAAGTTAGATAATTGGTGAGAAAGAAAAAGGTGTACAAACCAAGAGAAGGATAATCAAAGACACTGAGCAATCAAATATAGCCTTCATATCCATGGTGGAACCCAAGAACTTTAATGAAGCCAGTAAAGACGTAAATTGGTTAAAATCAATGAATGAGGAATTGGACCAGATTGAAAAGAATGACAGTTGGGAACTCATTCCTAGGCCAACAAATAAAAATGTAATAGGATCAAAATGGGTCTACAAAAATAAGATGAATGAGCAAGAAAATATTGTAAGAAATAAGGCTATATTGGTTTGCAGAGGATATGCTCAAATAGAAGGACTGGATTTTGATGAAACATTTGCGCCCGTAGCAAGATTAGGAGCTATTAGAATGTTTCTTGCCTATGCTTGTCATAAACAGTTTAAAGTCTATCAAATGGATTTCAAGTCAACTTTTATAAATGGAGATCTAAAAGAATAAGTCTATATGGAACAACCAGAGGGTTTCCAATTGTTCGATAACCCTGACTTTGTCGGCAAGCTGAAGAAAGCCTTATATGGGTTGAAACAAGCTCCTCATGCCTGGTATTACAGACTGGATAAGTATCTTCAAGACAAAGGGTTCAAGAAAGGAACAATTGACAACAATCTATATATCAAAACAAAGAGTAATCATTTTGTTGGTCTATGTATATGACATCATCTTTGGAAGCAATGATGCTTCATTGGTACAATGGTTTGCTTCTACTATGCAATCTGAATTTGAAATGTCTATGATAGGGGAACTACCATTTTTTCTTGGTTTTCAAATTACTCAGAGGTCTGAAGGAATATTTCTTTCTCAGGAGAAATATCTAAGAGAAATGTTGAAAAGGTTTCAAATGGAAGACTCTACACCTATGAGCACACCTATGGTCACTGGATGCAAGTTAAGAAAGGATGATGACTCACTTGATGTTTAACAGAGTTCATATAGGTCTATGATAGGCAACCTATTGTACATCACAACATCTCATCCAGACATAATGCATGCTGTTGGAGTGGTAGGAAGGTATCAGGCTGAACCTAAACAAAGTCATTTGTTAGCTATCAAAATAATATTCAGATACTTGAAAGGAACAATGAACTATGGCCTATGGTATCCTAGGAATCAAAATTTTCAATTATCATTCTATTTAGATGCTAATTGGGCTAACTATGTGGATGAAAGGAAAATCACGAGTGGAGGTGCATTCTTCTTAGGTGATTCTCTTGTATCATGGTTGAGCAAGAAACAAGGTTCCATTTCCTTATCGACTACAGAGGCTGAATACATTGCAGCTGCCACTTGTTGTACCCAAGTATTATGGATGATTAAGACACTTGAATACTTGGAGGTAAAGTATAATGCACCAATCCCAATTCATTGTGATAATAATAGTGCCATTAGTGTGTTAAATAATCTTATATTTCACTCCAATACCAAACATATATCCATCAAGTATAACTTATTGAGGGAACAGGTAACCAATACTGTTGTTTCTTTGCATTATATTCCATCCAAAGATCAGATTGCTGATATCTTCACTAAACTGCTTGCAAACGCTCAGGTTGAGCATCTATGCCAGAAGTTGCGCATGACCCTGTTATCAAGATAAAATAGTCTATTTGATAAGGAGGAGCATAGAGTCACTCTCCATTTTCTTTGACATTGATGTCAAAGGGGGAGAAAAAGGTGTTGTCTGTATGCTACAGTTGGAGGTCTAAGCAGAATAGTGAAACTTTTCAAGGTTTCCATCAATGACAAAGGGGGATATTGTTGGCATGTTTACAGGAAGAATGTGCTTGTCATTGATGGAAGGAGCAATTGTGAACCAAACCTCGAGAGTGCAGAAGATGAGAAAACTTAGAAGAGATAGTGGTTTCCAAAAGCATAGATGAGACCCAAAGTCATCAGGACTCGCAGAAGGAGCAAAGGTCGAGACCCTTGAACACTTAGAAAACCTTCTAAGTCAGAGAGATCAGAAGCTCAAGAGAGAGAGAGAGAGAGAATGGCCGTTGGATCAACGATCCAGATGACCAACAACCATCTGATCAAATCAAGTGAAGGATAGGATAAACTGGGCACAAGGTTTGAGAATTTGATTATCCGAATACCCATCAGCCGTCGGATCAAACCCGAATTCCCGTAAGCCATCGAATCATTTTTGAGTGGAAGGATAGGATAAGCGAGGTAATATCTGAGATATCATTTATGTGAATGTTCATCAACCGTTGGATCATTCTAAGTGGAAGGACATGATAAGCTAGAAGAGTTGCATCGTAGACAGATCGAGCTGTTGATCTAAGATCCTGATCAATGAACATCATTTGTTTCGGGTCTAAAGATGTGAGGAGGTTACGCTTCGGAAAAATCTCACTTAAAGAATTTAATTTGAGATTTGAAATTCCCAAAGCCCGGAGATCCGAAGATCCAAAGTAGATCTCAGTTGTTAGATCATCTGAAGAAGATCTCAAGCGTTGGATCGTCCGAAGTGAATCTGGGTCGTCTGATCCAGAGCATTAGTTTGAGATTTGAAGTTCCCAAAGCCCAGATATTTGAATTACATCCTCGACCATCAGATCATCTGAAGTAAATCTCAATCATCATATCATCCGAAGATCTCAAGCATCAGATCATCCGAAGCGAATCTGGGCCATCTGATCCAGAGCGTCAGTTAGAGTGTTGAAATTCCCAAAGCCCGGAGACCCGAAATACATTATCGATTGTCAGATCATCTGAAATAGATCTCAATCATCATATCGACCAGAGTAAATCTCAAGCATCAAATCATCTGAAGTAGATCTAGGCTGTCTGACCCAGAAGAGACGTGGTGTAAATCTGTGGACTCCGAGTAAAGACTCGAAGTAAGCCTCAACTGTTCGATTCAAGGACATGTGGCAGACCACTTCAGCAAGGACATGTGGCATATCTCGTCAGCAAGGACATGTGGCATACCACATCAACAAGGACATATGGAAGACCACGCCAGTGAGTGACACATGGAAACCACGTGACTGTCCGATCTATTCGGACTGGTGTCAATAGATCTTCCACTCTGGAAGATTGATGTACGAAGAAAAATAGGGTTTGAGATTTGAAATCTTTGAAGTCCAGAGACCCGAATGAGATCTCAACTATTGATCGAGAAAGGGGCCGTAGAACCATTGATCTGGTTGAAAGGTCAAAATCCCAAAGTGGAAGCAGAGCCGTCGATTGAGAAGGATAGGTGTCCGCAAATCATTGACTCCAAAAGATTGGTGTACAAAAGAAAGCAGGGTTTGAGAGTTGAAGATCCCACAGTTCGTATCATGAAGTAAATCACAGTCATTAATTTAAGAAGGTTAGATCTGATCCTTAAGTTCAGGAACACTGTCAAGATCATGAGATCAATGGTCCCATTGCATTGTGGGGTTTGAAGGTGTGCGTACTTTAAAATGTTGAAGGCGGGCTGCAATCGAAACCATGATTTTGGAGAAAGGACACGTAGAGCTTTGTAGTGAATTATGGGGTGAAAAGCAGGTTGCCCTCAAACCTCCTTTGGATGCGCTCGAAATCATGTGGTCACGTGAGATCATCACCCAAGGTCATATCGAAAGAAGGATCTATCACTCACTAGACCGAGATCACAAAGTGTTCAGAAGTTAGGCGTATGGTCACCGTCGATGGTCACGTGAAGGAAGGGGCTTAGAAGCCAAAGAAGCCAAAAATGACTGGATGTAACTGACAAAGAATATTAAGAGTTGCGACTTCCAGAGAAGCCAATGAATCTTTGGATAATATCCATTGATGATGAACATATCCAGAATAATCGTCAGGGAAGACGAAGAGTTCGAATGATGATCAAGCAGATGACTCGATGTGAGAAAGACATGCAGAACATAGAACAATGCGTTCTTCTTCGATAGTAATGCACATGGGTAGGATAGACGAGGTGTAGCACCTGAAATGGAGATCAGAGGCGCAATGTATAGAATGTAGAGGCAACACAGAGCATAAAAGGCAGAAGAGAAGCTGAGAAAAGGTGGGTCATGCGCTGGAGGAAAGAGAGCAGAGCATAGAAGCAAAAAGATGTAGAAGTGGAACAGAGGATAGAAGTTGAAGAAGGAAACAAAGCCTTGGAGCTATAATAGACCATATCAGAGACAAAGCAAGTAAGTAAAAGTTTTGCAATATTCAATCATGTTGGTAGGGTGGTGATAGGGAGGATTGTAGTCCTCTAACTTCTAGTGGGTGCTAGAAGATTTTCTGGGAGTTGGTGCTTCCATCTAGTTGGTGCTAGATAAATCTAAGTGTTGGTTCTCTCTGCAAGTTGTAGCTTGCTATCATAGGTTGTAGCCTCATATTTGAGTTGGATCTCAAATACTGTGATGTACATGAAAGTTGGAGCTTGATTGACATCCTAAGAAGAAGAAGTTTTCACCCTTTATGGGTTTCCTCAGGAAAACCAGTGTCTCTGTTTATTATGTGTGATTTATCATTGTATATCTATGCATTTTAAGTTATCAACAACATATTAAATAATAATCTAGAAACGATCNNNAATTATATTTCCAACACCAAAAGCCCTCATCAATATCATCATCCAAATATGATTTGTAACTCTGTAATAGACCTGTTGTATATGATCACATACCTGAAAACCTTCCTTAACTTTAACAACAAGAGACTAGAATTTTCATCAAACTTTTCTTTAGTTTCACAGGACTAGTTTTAGATTAGTCAACAACCCTAACTTGAAATAGTCATAACTATGTTCCTGTAATGAATAAATATCTAAAACTGATACATAATGTTCTTTAGTATGATTTTATGCAATTCCTTCAAGTGTCACTACTTGTAACCTCTCAGAAAAGGAGTTATAGCAAAAATGACATACCTTACTGAATTTTGGCTTATTCTAGAGAGCGACCTTGTAGAGCATGCCCTGCACATAATATTTTTTGAATCGATCTAAAAATGTTACAAATAATACTACATCCTATACTCTAACCAACACATTTTTTCTTACTAAATTTGGATATGTTATGAAGAAGTTCTTATGTTTTTACCCGAAACACCTATTTTAGACTAGTTTCAGGACTAGCCAAAAACCCTATTTTCCACGGAGTTTAAATCCAAAAATACAACGAAACACAAGATGAATTGTTTACCATATATACTTGGATATGTTTCCTCAATGGCCTATCAATCTCACGATTTGAATCATTCTATAAAAAAATTTATTGCGAAAATGGTGAGATGACCTGTAAATAACATACCTTAGAAAGCATCATCAAAATAATTTATCCTCCCTTGAATTCCGGCCCTCTTTTCTTCACCTTCCCTATGAAATTAGGATTAGATATCCTTTGGTTACCTCAATCACCTATATATATTCAATATGATCAAGTGTGATGTAAAATGAGAGAGCCTTGCCTCTTATTTATACTCTTCATCTTCTAGGTCACTTAACCCATTTCTAGGTCACTTAACCCATTTATAGGTCACTTAACCTATTTTCCTCATTTTTAGGGTTAACCACTTTTTAAAATTATAAAGTTATCCATTACTTTATCATTTAAATATTCCCCCTTGACTTTGTCACCTCACTTTATCATTTAAATAATCTTCTTTTAGTTTGTCACTTCACTTTATTATTTAAATAATCATTCTTGACTTTGTAACTTTAATTTATCATTTAAATAATAATTTCTTCTTTTCAATATCTTTGGCTTCTTTGAACTTTTGGGGCTTCAAGCCAACATATGAGGGTCCTCCAACTTCGTAAGGCCATAACTCTCAAATCATGAGGAGTTATGTGACATTCCACATACCACCAGAAATGGCATGACATGTACTATCCATATAGAATAGTATTACCTTCAAATATATTTAAACTCATACCATTATACATGAAACAATCTTGGGTCCATTACCCAAACCTTTGTGCTACCAGAATTTGCTACATGACTTTCTTCAAGGGTTGACATCAATGAAAACCAGCCTTAATCAACACATGCATCCTCATACATATCTCTCTCTAGTCATGTGCCATAAGGTTGTGTAATCACATGATCTAGAATTCAAACCCTTTCTGATATTCAACCTCTCAATACATCAACTAATACAATCTCTCCGCCATATACCACAAAAACCCTTAGCCATATGCCAAGAAATACAAGATGTGCCTCAACAAGAAGTATCAATGATAAATATACTAACACTGTATTTCTGTAGATCTGACTTATACATAAGATCCCATGCAACCACTAGTATCTCTAGGGAGAATTCTCAAATCTCCATAACCATTTCTTATGCATACATCAAAATCCAACTATTCATATAAATAGGACATACCTTTTGAACCAATGGATAGATCTGATGTATCTGAGCACTGGAGACCTTCCCAGGAGCTTGATCTATGAATCTAGAACCTCTGCATCTTCATCTTTTCAAGTTTCCATGGCTTTACCAACATGTACGCACCTTAATACACTACCATCCTGTGTATGTATGCACCCTAATACACTGTCATCTCGCATACGCCTCAGTATGTACGCACCATAATACATTGTCAGCCCGCGCATGCCTAAAAAATTAGGGTTTTTTAGTATTCGCTGTAATTTTGAAACTTTCATCGTCAACCCTTCGTACTACCTCAGACTTTCACAACTTCATATGTATCAATGAGTATTTTCAATAAGCCTTACACAACAAAAGATATTCAATGTGTTCAAGTGTGATTAAATGAAAGAGCCTTGCCTCTTATTTATACTTTCATGTAGCATTCCACTTTCCTTATTTTAGGGAGTTCTCCATTAGCTTTATTATTTAAATAATTTCTTTTGCAAACAATTTGACTTTTAGGGGCTTCTAGATAACTCATGAGGGTTCTCCAACTTCACATGGCCATAACTCTCTAACCGTGAGGAGTTATGTGACGTTACATATACCACCGGAAATGGCATGACATGTACTATCCATTTGGAATAGTCTTACCTGCAAATATCTCAAAACTCATACCATTATCCATCAAACAAACTTGGGTCCATTACCCAAACCATTGTGCTACCAAAATTCGCTACCGGACTTTCTTCAAGGGTTGACACCAATGAAAACCAACCCAATTAATCAACACAATAGGGGAAAAACATGAAAAAAATATAAAAAACATTTTACAAAATAACAATAAATAGAGTTATCTCTTTTGGAACAAAAATAGATGCAGAATACAAACTCCTAAATATGGGAATCCAATATTAAAAATGAAACCTTGGAAATATCTACTTCATCTTATACATAATTTGTTGTTAGATAAAAACATTTTACTTCTAAATATTGTAAGCCACTCGAAATCAACTCTAGGAACATGGAAGTATAATTTAAGAAACCACATTTGAGATTATGTAAAAATAATAAGGATAGAAAATTACATTTGAGGTTATTCAAAGAATGTTTTGAAATACTAGGGATTAAGAAAATTACATCTTGAGATTCTTCTATAAAATATATATGATGCAACATAATATATGATTAATATATAATAAAACTCATAGAATATAAAAGTTTGCAAACAAAACTAAACACTAAATAATTGTTATGTTTATCTCCTCCAATGACTCTTGGAGCCATCACCATGGTGAGATCCACCACCACCATAAACGCATCTGTGGTAACCACCACCACCACCCCTATAACCACAGTTATTGTGATNCTACCGGACTTTCTTCAAGGGTTGACACCAATGAAAACCAACCCAATTAATCAACACAATAGGGGAAAAACATGAAAAAAATATAAAAAACATTTTACAAAATAACAATAAATAGAGTTATCTCTTTTGGAACAAAAATAGATGCAGAATACAAACTCCTAAATATGGGAATCCAATATTAAAAATGAAACCTTGGAAATATCTACTTCATCTTATACATAATTTGTTGTTAGATAAAAACATTTTACTTCTAAATATTGTAAGCCACTCGAAATCAACTCTAGGAACATGGAAGTATAATTTAAGAAACCACATTTGAGATTATGTAAAAATAATAAGGATAGAAAATTACATTTGAGGTTATTCAAAGAATGTTTTGAAATACTAGGGATTAAGAAAATTACATCTTGAGATTCTTCTATAAAATATATATGATGCAACATAATATATGATTAATATATAATAAAACTCATAGAATATAAAAGTTTGCAAACAAAACTAAACACTAAATAATTGTTATGTTTATCTCCTCCAATGACTCTTGGAGCCATCACCATGGTGAGATCCACCACCACCATAAACGCATCTGTGGTAACCACCACCACCACCCCTATAACCACAGTTATTGTGATCATCGTTTCTATCGAGTTGGGTAATGATGATGCTCTTTCCATAAAGCATCTTACCATTCATTGCATCAATCACACATATCTCATTCACTACTCCTAGCAAAGCAATGGAAATCAACACGCCATTTTGGAAACTAACATAAACCCAAAATCACAATGGCCATCTTCTTCAAATCAAAGTAAATAGAAACTAATATGCCTATAACTGAAATGAACCAAAAACCATTGGAACCAAAGAGAACCACACAAGTGATTAAAGTCTTTGCATCATGTATTTCCAATTGGCATATTTTCTCCAGTCATTTCAAAGTTATATATAAATTTGGAAGCTATGTCAAGACAAGATCATAAAAATCCATATGGATCATTAAAATTTAATGATATTTTCAAAAATATATGCAGTATTAAAACAGATAGGGTCCCAAAACAACTATATATAAGTGTTGAATGCTAATGATAAACACATGGAAAATCCTCAAAAACTAAATATAAATGTCATATATATATATTCAAACATTTTCAAAAATACATATTACTAGAGAAATTTTGAGGCTTAAAATGGGTCTCCTAAAGAAAGTATAAAACAATAAGAGTGTATACCACATCATACAACATTATAGGTATCATCTCGTGAAGTTAACTCTATATTTTTTTATTCATGATAATTTCCCTATAAGCTAAGTTGATGTAGAGTTATGAGATGAACGTTAAAAACAATAATGGAAGATTTAGATTCACTGCTTTTATAGTGGAAATTCTTCCCCAAATCTAGTAGGAATTTTTTCAAAAGTCATAGTTTCACTTAGTTGATGGAACTTCAAGCATGGAACTTTGCCCCTAAGGGTTTTGGATTGATTTAAAATGACCATCTTTTTAGAATTTAGAAAAAAATGAAAGGTGGAACTTTACCTTGCAAAGAAAAATGGGCTCAATAAAGAGGGAAATATAAATAGGTTATGAAATGACCTCACATAATAAAACATTGACCTAGTTGTTGAGCAAAGCATTCCATATGTAGAAATTGTATTGCGGATTTTGACTAGGAACCATGAGTTCAAAGTTTCATACCACATGCAATTTCCTCAAATAATATGTTCTATTCTATGGACCATGACACATAGATGTGATGTGGCCCAAGAAATTCATGGTTCACTTGGTGCCAATAAATTGAGAAGAATTAAACATGGTTTGACCTAGTGGATCGCTAATTAAACATTCCCAAATGGATTTTGTTGGGTATGTGTTATATTCTTTGCATGATTAGCCCCACGTGTTGTACATTGCACCGAGGGGGGTCAAAGCACCTAAAATGTTTTTTGGGTTGTTTTTGGTTCGTTTTAGGGTGGTTTTTTGGACAATGATTTTTCAACCCATTTTATTGTAATTTCGGTTAAGGAATCTAATCCAGGTTGATACATTAGGGATTTTGTATACTGCATAATCATATATGTTGAATTCTAAATGGTGAGGTTAATACAATGTGAGTTAGAGGTGTGGCTCTAAACATTTGTTAGTTTTCTTGGTTAAGGGTTTCCAAGGTAAATTTCTAAGTGCTATGTGTGAATGCTATTGCTTTATTTCTCTTTTATAAAGAATCTATGTGTGCATTCCTATATTGTAAAAGTTTAAAACATACATTTGGTATTAGAGCAATTATTGGCTTCAAGGGGATTCCTTTGTTGTTAAGGGTTTGATTATCTAGGGTCTATGATAAACCCGATTTTAGTGGAAGCTCCGCGGTGGTGATTCTTGTGGTGAAAGAGAATGACAAACAATTCTAAAATTGAGATCAAAAAATTTAATGGGCAAAGCTTTGATCTTTAGAAAATGAAAATGGATGAGATTTTGGTAGACAAAGAATAGTGGGTTGTTATGGATCCTGGAACCTTATCTACAAATATGTCGACAAAAGATTAGATGAAGTTGGATAGGAAGGAAAATAGCACAATCCGGTTGTGTCTTTCAGATTCAGTGTTACTAAATGTCTTGAGAGAAACTACAACCAAGGTATTATGGGATAAGTTTAGGGGCTTTGTATTGTGAATTTTTCTCAGACCCCAACCCGGTTTCAAGTCACAATAATTTTCACTATTTAATGCCCAACCCACATTTATTTCTCTGTTGTAAATGAAATTAGCATAAACAAAAAATTATAACATGAAACACAAGAGCCTCTTAACAACAAACTGAACCGGAAATAAATGCACACACTCAGAAATTTAAACACTGATATTTTTGGTCAAATCGACCATGGAGAAACTTGCAAGGGGAAAACTAGTGAGAGAGGGGATTTTTATTATTCTTGAGCTCAGAGAAATCATTCTTTTACAAAAAAATTATACACAACATAAACACCACAAAATTGTCTCAGAAATTGTGTCAAAAATCCTGAACAATCACACACCAACTCCTTGATTTATGTGCAAGAAATATGTATTGTTGTACGATTGTTACAACATTTAATTCTATACAGATTGTCTAGAAAACAATGCAATAATTTTTGGGTTTGCTATACAATATTCTCAACAATAAATGCACCTCGATTTTTGTGCAAGCAGTCTCGAAATATGTGCACCTCCTTTGTTGTATGACTTACTCACTTATCAATTGTATGGTTTAGAATCAGTACTATACAGATTCCTTTATTGTTGTAGATGTATCATTGATTTGTGTGCAAACTTCCTTTCTTGGAAATCGTTCCCTAGCTGCAAGTTCAACTCCTCTTTCTCCTTTCTCTACTCTCTCTACCATACTCTCCAAATGCTCATGAAGAATATCTCAAATGGGAGCACCTCAATCCCTAGATAAAGTCTTGATATTCCCAACAAAGAGTCACTTGATCTAATGGTTGAGATTTGATCTTGGGCCATCAAGATCAACGATGGTGATTAAATGTCTCTTTAGTCACAATTTTCATGAAATATTCTCAAAGTCACTTTTAAATTTATATCTCATAAATTTAATGTACTAGGGACCACTTTGGACACTTTCCCACATACTAGGTGCCTAGGCTATGTGAGAAACACTTGTCCAAGGTACATTTTTTAACACTCCCTCTTATCGAGGAAAGTGTTCCTCACCACTCCTAGCTTATCTCTAAAGGGTACAAACTTAACTCTTCCCAAAGCCTTAGTGAATATGTCTACTACTTGCTCATCGATGGATATGAACTGAAGCTCAATTGCCCCTCTTTGAACATAGTCTCAGATGAAGTGATATCTAATATCAATGTGTTTAGACCTGTCATGAAAAATGACATTCTCAGAGTTTTATACAACTCTGATTGTCACAGAAAATCATTGTGGGTCTCAATTGCACACCGAATATCCCAACCAACAACTTGCGAATCCATATGGTTTCACAACTGGCCTAACTGGTTTCCATGTACTCAACCTCAACAAAACTCAGTGCCACCGACTTTGCTTCCAACTAAACAAAGACACAATTGTTGAGCCCAATTTGAAATAACACCCTAAAGTACTCTTTCTGTCAACAACACATCCTGCCCAATCTGATTCTGTATAGCCTATCAATCTAACTCCATTTCCTCTCACATATTCCAAGCCATAATCCACTGTACCCCGTAGGTACCTGAGCACATGTTTTGATTCCACCCAATGCACTCTCCTAGGCTCCACCATAAATTGATTGAGAGTATTGACAACAAAACAAATATCTAGTATAGTGTTGACCAAATACATCAAAGAGCCCATCAATAGACGATAAATCATGGGATCAACCAACTCGGACTCAGAAGCATTGAGCTTCTTCTAGTTGGTAATCATGGGTGTGGACATGGGCCTACAATCCTCCATCTAAAATCTCTTTAGAATGTCAACAAAATACTTTCCCTATCCCAAACAAATATGTCATGGTTCCTGCCAAACCTCAAATCCCAAGAAATAATGCATCAGTCCAATGTCTTTCATCTCAAACTTTGAAGGAAGACTTTTCTTTCAACCATCTATGAGTCTCTCTACCCCTGTAATGAAAATATCATCAATATATAGCACAAGAATAAGAGAATCCTCTCTAACCACACGATATAAAGTTTGGGATCCACCTCAATCTTCTCGAAACCCATCTGCTGCAAGTATGTATCAATCCTTGAATACCAATATATGGGAGCTTTCTTTAGAACATATAACACCTTATTCAATCTTCACACATGATAGTCTCTCCCATGCACCTCAAATCCCTATGGCTACTCAATGTACACCTCCTATATGAGACCATTCAGAAATGTGGTATTCACATTCATCTGGTGGATCTTCCAACCCATATCCGCTGCAATTAACATCACTACCCCGATAGAGGTATATATAGAAGCCAGAGAAAAGGTCTCATCATAATCGACTCCCTCTACCTATGAGAACCCTTGAGCCCCAAATCGAGCCTTGTACTTCTCAATGTTTCCATCTGCAACATGCTTGATTTTATAGAGCCACCTGGAAGTCACCATTGACTTCCCCTCATGTCTTAGAACAACCTCCCACACATCATTCTTCATGATGGAATTGTACTCTTTCCACCTTGACATCCTTCCAGACTTGTTGGTCTATTTCCTCCTCAAAAGTGGAAGGATCAGACTCATTGATGCTTCTCACCATAACTAAATAGATAAAAAATCTCTCAAGAGGTTTACTCTCCCTGACATCCTTCCTGGGATTCCTGTAGATCCCTGAGCTTCCTTCAAAGTATCTTGAATCCATTTTGGCTTCCACTTCTATGAATTAACATCCCGTGAAGGGGATGTTGAAATTTTGGTATGCTCGTTTAACCATAGACAATGTCACACCATTGTCACCCAACCATAGGAATTCACATATGCCACCCACAAGCACACTAACCTTTACTTATAATAATTCTGGAAAATCTACTCCAGAACTAACAAATAAAATCTAGATGCTAACTGCAACAACAACTCAAGACACATAGAGAAATTCTTCTCCGAGGGTAGATCACAAGAGAGAGAGAGTCTCCATATCCACATAACAAGTACCATACACAACTGCAACAGTTGTAGCTGAACTACTCTCTCAAACTTGCACCATACTTAGAAAGAATATCACCAAGACTGTCACCAAGATAATCACTAAGAATATCACTTGATATCACTAGAGAGAGACCAAGAACAAGATATGACCATCCACCCTTATTCCTCCTTGTCGTTGCAGTTGCAACTACAATTGTATCTCTCCACAATACTTGTGCACTGACTGGGTATACAAATGAGCTGAAAGGTCCTCTATTTATATTAAATTGTCCAATGAATTTTCTGGCTGGTCCGACCTAAATTTCTGATAATTATATTTTCTGTTTATTTTTTTTCTATGGAGACGACTTGTATTTTTGGAAGATAATATTATAGAATTATTATTCTGCTACATCGACTTGTCTTCTAGGGTTTCCACACATCTTTTTAACGATTCACTTGCTTCCATAATATTCTATTCTAAGTCATAGGTTACATGTGGAGGTTAATAGCTCCCCGCAGCTACCAAAACATCAACATGGGACTCATCCTCTTTAACCCCATCACCTAAAGACTGTGTACCTCAAGAATATGATCATGTGGTCGTTTGAGAACCAATATACTAGGAAATAGTACCATGTGAACTAGTAATTTGAGGTTCAGTGATCTGTGACCTTTTCACCTGTGAACCAGTGATCCTTGAAACTCGTGGTCTTGTGCTTTGTGGTGAACTCACATGAAGCCAAGGATTCTGTTTCTCCCCTTGATCAACATCTCATGACTTCCTAAAAGGCTCTATCCTCCTCAAATATCACATCTCGTCTCACAACTATCTTCCTCAAGGATGGAATGTATATGCGGAAGGACTTTGAGGTCTCTCTATACCCAAAAAAATACCCTTTTCTACCGTGGGTTCTAGCTTTATCCTCTTCTCAAAAGGGACATGTGAATACGTTAGGCACCCAAAGATCCTGAAGTGCCCAACCTCAAGCTTATTTCCATAGAAATATTCCTCAAGAGTCATGTTCCCTAATACTCTATGTGGACTCTTGTTCTGTAGATAAACTGCAATGTTGCATACCTCTGCCCAAAGAAATAGTAGTATCCCCCGATCATGTAGCATCACTATCATAGCTCCAACTATGGACTTATTCTTCCTCTCAACAACCCTATTCTACTATAGGTCGTAAGGAACTTCCATCTCTCTTTTAATTCCTATACATTAATTAAAAGAATGCACATTAATTATTGAAGTCATTGGAGGTATACTCACCCCCAATGTCCGACCTCAACACCTTGATTTTATTCCCTGTTTGGTTCTCTTACACATTAATTATTGAAGTCATTGGAGGTATACTCACCCCCATTGTCCGACCTCAACACCTTGATTTTATTCCCTGTTTGGTTCTCCAAAAGAGCTTTGAATTTTTGGAACCACTTGAAGACCTTTCCTTTGGTCTTCATGAATAAAATCTAAGACTTCCTCGAGAAGTCATCAATAAAAATCACAACCACTCAAAGATACAAAATACATAGGACCACATACATCGACATGTATCAAATCAAGAATACCCGCTACTCTGTTGTCACTGTTTGGAAAAATAGTCTTGGCATACTTCCTCAGTGCACACCCGTTGCACACCTCATGGTGCTATGTAATGAAATATGGTACCCCCATAACAATATCTCTCAATAACTTCAAAGCCCCATGATGCACATGGGCCATCCTCTTATGTTATAACTCACAAAGGTCATTGTTGTTGGTAATGTTTATCAATGCATGAAACATGAACTTGTACAACTTCTCAAGATGAATCCCAATCACTCTGGATGAAGTGATACTAGATCCCTTGGGATACAAGAGTCCCTGTCCATCATGGAAAACCAACTCGTATCCCCTATCCTCAATAGTGGAAATTGATATCAGGTTCTTCTTCAAGATTGTAACATATAGGACATCTCTCACCAACATGGGAGGTTGGGGATCCCTCTGAAAGGATACTGTCCCACTACCAACTGCCTTGACCATCGATTCATCTCCAAGAACCACCTCAATATACTCAATCTCTGTAATATCTATAAAATGATCACGAACACCTGTCATACGGCGGGAGGCTCCGCTATCAATATACCACTCACTGGTAGATGTTGCTCTAGAGGAAAGACACACTAATAAGAAAACTCCTTCTCAAACCTGGTGGAAAACTCTACATCTGCTAAAGATGAAACCTACTTCTTATTATTAGGACACTGACTTGCATAGTTCCCCATCTTATGACATGCAAAGCACTTGAATTTTCTCATGTTCTGTTTCCCTTCACCCTTTGACTTGTTCCCACCCTTGGAACCCTTCTTGGAATTATTATTGCTCTTTGTAGCAAGAGCCACATTCTCCTCATCATTACCATTGGATGAACTCCCCTGCACATATTCTCTTCGAGTTCCCTTATGTATGAAATCATCCCAAAGATGATCTCACTTGGGCATATTTTCTCTTACAATATTGCCCTTAACAAAGACAACCCATTGCTTGGTCAGAGCATTCAAAGTAGTCCTCATAAGTTCATTGTCAACGATAACCTCCCCAACAACAACGATCTTATATCTAACATGAGTTATCTTGGTAAGATATGTGGAAACATTTTCAGTCTTTGTCATTTTATGCCCTTCAATTTTTCCCTTAATACCATTTTCCGGTTTTCATTGGAACTTTGATAAAATTTAGTTAAGGACTCCCACATCTCATAAGAATTGGCTTTATCTGTCACATGTGGAATCACATAGTCCTTTATGGAATCAAGGATGATTCTCTTAGCATTGATATTCTTCTTGGTGTAAGCGGCCAAAAGAGTATCATATGTGGGCACCATCATAGGATTCGTTTGTGTGTTGTTCACAATGTCCCTTAACTTACACTCCTGTAGAAACAATACAATCCTCTCCTTCCATGTGCTGGAATTAGCAGCCCCATCCTATCTTTCCTCAACCCTCAAACCAATGGCCATTGAACTTCACAACTGATATCCAAGTCCAAATCTATGCTCTAGTGAAGTACCTCTCTCCCTCAACAAAATCTATGTTTCTATTTGCTAACACATTCCCCTTCTCAGTTCTTTAGCAACTCTGATACCATGTAAATTTTTCTCAGACCCTAACTTGGTTTCAAGTCACAACAATTTTCACTGTTTAATTTGCAACCCACATTTATTTCTCTGTTGTAAATGATATTAGCATAAAAAAAAATAGAACATGAAACACAAGAGACTCTTAACAACAAATTGAACAAGAAGTAAATTCACACACTCAAAAATTTAAATACTGATATTTTTGGTCAAATCGACCCTCAAAAAACCCGCAAGGGAAAAAATAGTGAGAGAGGGGATTTTTATTATTCTTTAGCTTAGAGAAATTATTATTTTACAACAAAATTATACACAACATAAACACCACAAACGTATATCATAAATTGTGTCAAAACTCCTTCTGAATAATCACACACCAGCTCCTTGATTTATGTGCAATAAATCCACACTGTTGTATGATTATCATAATATTTAATGTTGTACGAACTATCTAGAAAAATGTGCAATAATTTCTTGGTATGTTGTACGATATTCTCAATAATAAATGCGACTCAATTTATATGCAAACAACCTCAAAATATGTGCTCCTCCTCTGCTGTGCGACCTGCTCACTTCTCAACTGTACGATCCATAATACATACTCTATGGATTCCTTTATTGCTTTAGTTGTCTCCCCGATTTGTGTGCGAACTTCCTTTTTTGGAAATCTTTCCCTAGCTACAAGTTCGACTCCTCGTTCTCCTTTTTTTTTTTTCCCTCTCTTGTACTCTTCAAATGATCATATTCCCAATGAAGAGTCACTTGATTTAATGGCTGCAATTTGATCTTGGGCCATCAAGATCAATGGTAGTAATTAAATGTCTCTTTAGTCACATTTTTCACGAAATATTTTCAAAGTCACTTTTAACTTTATATCTCATAAAGTTAATGTATTAGAGACCAATTTGGACACTTTCCCACATACTAGGTGCCTAGGCTATGTCAGAAACACTTGTCCAAGTTACACTTTTTAACATGTATCAATCTAATTCCTTGGTAAATGTTATATTTTCAGTGAGCTATGGCTCATGTATTTATTTTAAATTTTCTTTCAACAATTACTTGAACCAAACTACTTCAACAAACCAAGATCACAAGAAGAATATCCATGCATAAGTACAAAAGAAGTATCATGGGAAACCCTTCTCAACAAGAGAATAAAACCCAACCAATCCTTTGCTACATTCCTCAAGGGAAAGACCCCCCACACCATCATCAAAACTAACACACAAGAGGGTGCCGTAATTCTCATAATTTCAGACCACAACTTCTGAAATCATGAGATGACACAATGATAAGTGTGTTTCCTCAATGATGATTCACCCTTATTTATATAATACTTGTCACATCAAATGATGTGTCTATTGGCACAATAGGGCCAACCTCAATAACTCAAAACATAATTAATAATTACCATATTAATTATCTTTTACATTAATTATTAATCACATTAAGGTGGGGCCGACTTGTACCCTTTACATTACAATTAGGGTTACAAGTAGGTTTGAATTTTGAACTATATAAGAAGGGATCTTATACACCCACTAGTTCTCATCCACTGGGGGCACATCCATAGGGATGTCCATATCTCTGGCTCATTGCATTACACAAAAGAACCACTTCTGCACTAGTGCTCAACCATTAGGATCATGTTCACATGTGCTCGTCCACATGCATGTCCACTCAAAAGATCTTATTTCCCACTGCATTACATAGGAGAGTCATCTAGAGTTTCTTATCAACTCTTCTGCTCAGAGGAGGATAATACACCATCTTCATTTATGTTCTCATGACAATGCACCCAACAATTTGGGATTTCACACGTTCACCTTGTGCTCAACCACAAGCATGTCCAACTCAACATATCTCCTTTCTCATTGTGTTACATAGGAGAATCATATGGAGTTCTTCTCAACTCTCTGTAAGGAGGAGGCCATCTCTACGTTCCATCTCTATCTCATATATGAACCACACACCCTTCTCAGGGGCTTTCTCTCAGGTTTGTAAGTTGGAGAATATCTCACATAGCTGCATTCATCAACACTCCCTCTCAACGAGGGAGGCATTCTTCATTATGCCAAGTGTCACACAGATGTACTTTGAACTTTGTCTTGGTTGTAGTCATCAACACTCCCTCTCAACTAGAGAGTTATTCTTCACCAAGTTAATTTGGTGAAGATGTCTGCAATCTGATCATGTGTAAGAAGGTACTGCATGTGTACTATTTTCCTCTCCATCATATCTTTGATATAAATATATTTCATCTCATCGTGTTTCGATCCATCAAGAAACACTGGGTTCTCAAAGAGATTTACACACGACTCTTGGTTATCATCATAGGATCCATCTCATGGTCAAGTAAATCTATCATAAGCTTGTGAAGCCATATGGATTCTCACATTTGATGCTATGTACTCTGCTTCCGTGTTACTCAAGGCCATCGAGTTTGTTTTTCTGCTGCATTAGGAAATCATGGAAATATTCATGGTAAGACAATAACTGAATGTGTTCTTCAAGTCCACTGTACTCTCTTCTCAATTTGTATCGGCATATCTTGCAAACTCAAGTTCACACTAGAGGCATATCTCAAGCCATATCCAATTGTGCCTCATATATATCTCAATACATGTTTCACTGTTGTCCTGTGAGTCTGTCTCGATTGACTCATGGAATGACTAAGTACATTCACTACATAGAAGGAACCAAGTTTGGTGTTAACCAGATACATCAGTGATCCAATCAACTATGGATCAATATCGTCTTTATTTATTTTCTTCAAATCCATCATCGTGGATTTTCATTTTTTCATACTGAGCTTCTTTAATATTCCCACTATATATTTTCCTTGACTCAAGAAAATCTCATCAATCCTCTGTCATACTTCTTTTCCCAAGAAGTAGTGCATCATACTCATATCCTTCATCTCGAAATCAAAAGTCAAAGCTTACTTGTAATCAACAACAAGGCTTTCAGAATAAGTGATCAAAATTAGGTTCTCGTCACCAACACTGTAATAATATTGGTTTGGATCAACAATACTTTTGCTGAAACCCAAACTCATCAAGAATCCATATATCTGATGTAGTTCCAACTCATGCATGGTAGTACAGATGGAAATGTATCAGATTACTAGATTAATATGTCTCATCATAGTTCACTCCCTTTGCTTATGAGAATCCTATGACTACAAGTCTCGTTTTATATTTCTCGATAATTCCATCAGCTGTATGTATTTTTGCCTCTTGCAAGGTTTTGTCAATCTCAGATAAGGATTTTATAGCCTATTGCAAAGTCCTTGAGAATACCAACTGGAACAATTGGATCAACTGAATTAATGGCTATGTCCCTCTAGAATGCTAAAGAGGAAGAATGTATTGTCTTTATTTCTCAATTAGATTGAGTCCTTCTGAATCAAGTGACTCCCTCTGAAGTTTGAAGGATCAAATTATTCCTTTGTTGTTAGCCTGCTTGGGACAAGAAAACAAAAAAAAGGATACAAGACAAGAATATCTCCTAGAGGAGATTCATGAGTGCATCTCTAGAATCAAAACATTTTAAGTATTGTTGTCACAGTTACAACACCTACTTGTAATGTAGAAACCTTAGAAATGTAGGTTATAGTCATGATAAAAAAAAACAATCACACCGAGAGTCTTCATTTCCAGTGTGTTGTTCTTCTAAATGCACTAAGACTTCTTTGGGTCCATGATTTGCACCAGGGGTTCCTTCCTCTTGCAAATACCTTTATGACAATGATTCACATAATATATATACAAGTGCATACCCGAGAGTGTACACCGATGGAGGTTCTGCGTGTTTGTATTGTAGCCACCTATACTCTAGTCTAGTAGCAACTCTCTGCATGCTCAGGACATACCTCAGACTTAGTCCTTTTATACCTTAGAGAATCCTTTGGATTTGGGCCTGGAACTTTGCTCAACATCCCAAATTCTATCAACAACAATATTGTTGTAGTGTTATATGTTAAGTAACTCATACATAGCCCTTGCTATTGGACAATGTATTTAAGGTGCACACCTACTGCAACCTTTTGTTACTATCAATACTACCACATATTTTCTTGACACCATGCCATAAGATTCATTCCTCTATTTTCTTTTCCTTGGGGGAAGAGACTCTTCATATTCTATTGACCAAATGTGTAAATGTTCAGTTTATCCTAGCTTTGTAAGTGTATCTTATATATATCTCTTCTGTGAATATACTCGCACTTCATTTTGCATGGAAACCGCCAACAATAATTGGGCATTTCCTACAACAAGTCAATCCAAGGCAGTGACATGACATGAAGGAGATGCCATGTCCTTAAGTAGGAAATTACCATCCACCAAATTGACAATCATACCATCAAGTGCAATAATAAAGCTTGTAGTTGTAATCTTGTTGCCACCATTGGATAAAGAAATAGCCTTTATGGGACCTTTACCAACTTTAATCAGGCCCACACAGTTCCATGAAACCTCTTCCATTTTACAATATGTAGTAAAAGATTCATGGTCCTGGGAATCACTTATTTTTTAAAGCTACGTGGAAAAATCATAGGCAGCTGATTTATAGCTTTCACCAGGCAGAGCACCTTCTCACTGTTGACATAAGGAAACATGATTTCCTGTAGGTATTACATAAATACTTGTGACCTTTCATAACTCATTAAAATTAATATACTTTGGCAAGTGGTCATGCTTTTAGGAGGCCTGTCATGGGGGTTCTTCTGGCTGTAGTAGCCTTGAACTTCATAAAAAAAATCAAACGTTGCCTCAGTTATATGCTACCACAGGTCTGTGGTTTTATTCCTTAGCGGTTGTCCTAAAAGACTTGAGGCTACGAATGTTCTCTTCTTATTTAGCAGGCCGAGCCACCAAGGGATAAGTGGCTACCCCCCATGTTGTTCCATAATTTTGGTCCATCCAGAATGAGTGACTGCGGTCTGTTGAGGGGAATCGGTTAGCTTCAGATTTTTAGTTTGGTCCTTTCTCTTTAGGCTGCAACAAACTTACTCCTTGCCACAAAGTATTAAGGGAGGGATCCAATCCTTCCCTTAGTCTGTGGCCTCTTTTCCATATGACGTAGGTGTTGATCAAAGGTTGAATTTACCATGGGACGGATATCCGACCCTCCTTAAATACCACATATTTGTTACGAGGAGTCTGACCTCATCAACAACCATAGATTTTTCAAAGAGCAGTCTGGCCCTCTTCTCTTCACCCCTACAACAGACCTTACCTTCAATTTGTAGTGTGCAATGGTTTTCTTCAAGCCTGCTCTGATACCATGTTAGATTTTCAGTGAGCTATGGATCATGTATTTATTTTAAATTTTATGTCAACAATTACTTGAACCATAACTACTGCAACAAACCAAGATCACAAGAATATCCATGCACAAGTACATAAGAAGTATCATCAGAAACACTTCTCAACAAGGGAAGAAAACCCAGTCAAACCTTTTCTATATTCCTCAAGAGAAAGACCTCCCACACCATCACCAAAACTAGCACACAAGAGGGTGTTGTAATTCTCATAATTTCAGACCACAACTTCTGAAATCATGAGATGACACAATGATAAGTGTGTTTCCTCAATGAGGATTCACCCTTATTTATATAAGACTTGTCACATCAAATGATGTGTCTATTGGCACAATAGGGCCGACCTCAATAACTCAAAATATAATTAATAATTACCGTATTAATTATCTTTTACATTTATTATTAATCACATTAAGGTGGGGCCGACCTGTACCCTTTACATTACAATTAGGGTTACAAGTAGGTCTGACTCTTGAACAATATAGCAAGGAATATTATACACCCACTAGTGCTCATCCACTAGGGGCACATCCATAGATATGTCCATATCTTTGGCTCACTGCATTACATGGAAGAACCACTTCTTCACTAGTGCTCAACCACTAGGATCACGTTCACCTGTGCTCATCCACAGGCACACCCACTCAACAAATCTTCTTTCCCAATGCATTACATAGGAGATTCATCTGAAGTTTCTCATAAACTCTTCTGATTAGAGGAGGCTAATACATCATCTTCATTTCTTTTCTCATGATGATGCACCCAACACTCTGGGATTTCACACATTCACATTGTTCTCAGCTACAAGCATGTCCAACTCAACATATCTCCTTTCTCACTAAGTTACACAGGAGAATCATCTAGAGTTCTTCTAAACTCACTGTAAGGAGGAGGCCATCTCTACATTCCATCTCTGTTTCAGATAGGAACCACACACCCTTTTCAGGGGATTTCTCTCAGGTTTGTAAGCTGGAGAATATCTCACATAGCTACAATCATCAACATCTCTCAGGTTTGTAAGATGGAGAATGTCTCACATAGCTGTAATCATCAACAATAAATAAACTTTTCCTTTGGAAGAAGTTGTACCTCTTGAGGATGAATGATGGAGACTCGATGTTAGAGCATCTAAATTCCTTCAATATTGTGGTAAGTCAAGTGTTCTCTATCGACATCAAAATTTCTGATGAAGATAAGTGCATTAGTTTACTATGTTCTTTTCCATATCCATGTGATAGTTTGGTTGTATCTATTGGGAGTAATGCAACCACATTAAAATTTGATGATGTGGTTTTATCCTTGTTATCGAAAGAAATGAGGAGGAAAAACCATGTATAGTCAAAGCATATATGCCTTATCTATAAGAGGACATTTCCTTAATAGAAGTACAAATATGTCCTTGAGTGGGAGATCTAAATCTAAAGGTAGATCCAAATGTCGAAGAAAATCCTTAAGGAAATGCTAGAAATGTGGTAAAATTGGGAATTACAAGAAGGATTGTAGATATAAAAGTGTTGAGAGAGGAAAGATATTTGATCATGTTCCTTCCAAAAAAAGAAAGAACTCCTCAAAGGAAGGAGGAGATGCATAATTGGTTTCTTTAAGAACACATGCAAATCATGATGTATGGTTGATTGATTTATGTGCTTATTTTCATATGACTCCCTATAAGGAGTAGTTTTATGAATATGAAAAGTATAATGGAGGTGATGTTTTCTTAGGGGATGATTCAATAATCAGAATCATAGGATGAGGAAAAGTCAAGTTGTTACTCAAGGAGAAGGATTAGAACACTCAGGGTTTTTCACTTCCTATAGCTAGCTAGAAACTTGATATCGGTAAGTAAGATGAGTGATGTAGGTGTACATACAATGTTTGAAAATCAAACCTACAAATTGGTTTGAGGAGCAATGGTGTTGATGAGAGGAGTTTGAAATGGAACTCTATCAAGTTGTTGGGAAGCACTATTAACAATGGGTGTAATAGTTATGTTGTTTATAAGAGTGGAAATGAAGAAGACCAAACCCCTATGGTATCTGGATAAGACACAATGTTGTGGCATCAAACAATGGGACATATACGAGATAAGGGCTTTAGATCACTACATAGTAAAGGTATGGTTGAAGGTATGCCTGATTTCACACTGTATTTTTATTCCCGTGAACATTGTGTTCGACAACACAGGTATTCCAACAGAGGATGAACACCTTCAGTAACCACTCACATAACCAGATCAAAGATCAACACACCAATGTTTTCACGTGGTAAAAACCCTACGGGGAAACATCCACGGCCCCAGCCAATGTGACCACTTGGATCAGTTTATTAATGCAAAGAAAAAGATTACAGAGAGATTTTAC